>OMNN01019902.1:6746-25098 GCA_900302755.1 Chromis chromis
AGTAGCATTCAGATTCAGTGAGAAATGTAATTAATATTACAGTTCAAAACTAATGGACTGGAATCTTATTAGTGGTTTGAGACAAACTACGAGAGAGCAGAGTGAGACAGAGCAGTAATTAATAGAATTTGAAACAAAGGTATTTTTATTCCCTGTTTAACTCCGAGCCACAATGATGGGAAGCAAGCCACTTAGATTTACAGACTCAAGAGACCAGACGGTGAGGACATGAAAGACGAAATATCGCTCTGTTCTACTTAGCCGCGCACATATTTATAACCAAAGAGGAATATGATAGAAGATCCCATCAAAAATGATGACTGAATTGAAAAGTCAAGACAGGAGGGGGGGCAATAAAAATACACAACGTGTCACTGTGAGGGACAGAGACGCGTTTGTGTGTGGCTAGCAGGGCCAGACAAATAAATTCTTCAGTTTCAGTAAACTGTCACATCAGTTTCCCTCATGGTATACAGTTTGGAATAAAGGAATCAACAGAAACAAGGCTTTCTCTCTGATGAAAGCTTCATGCTGAAACACGTCAGCAGGTTTGTCAGTCAATTAGCTGTAAATAAAATCATGAGAGTGATCAAGATGCTACTGGAGTGCCATTTGTTTGTCTAAAATAGGAGTGTAAAAATAAAGAAACCTCTCTGTATTCTGTTGCTATTTTTGTCACAAAATGATCTGTATTTGTATTCATACCAGAAGTGGGCAGGACTGTATGAGCAATTGTTAGACAGTGTCTTGCTTCAGATTCTGTGTTAAATAGTTTTTCACTACTCATTTGTATCTAGGGAGATTAATAATAGCAGTATGTGGTTAAAATGCATATACGGATACTGTGTTTGTACATACCTTACATTTGGTTTGCAGTTACATAACTCCTACAACAGCATGTTCATGCTTATAAGACAGCATCAAAACTGTTCTCTAAATTTGCCTCGCTTCTGTGTCTCCTCTCACTTCACCCTGTTTACTATTTTGTCTGAGTTTTACTTTGTACCTCACAATTATTGATGGTGGAGAAGATTTTTGGAATCTGGTCGAGGTTTGCATCAAGAAAAAAGTAGCGTACCACTCCACCAGCAGTGTGGGTTGGAAAATGTTACTGGCAGATACAGGGGGCTGGTGGAGAAGACAGAAATAGATAATTGGAGACAGAGGCAGAGAGGAAGGGAGAGAGGTAGTGTAGATTTTGAGAGAATATCTGTGTTATGCCTCCCAGTAGTGAGTGCTTAAGCAAAAAGACAGAAAGAGACGTACGCTATGCCTTTTAATCAGTAAACTCAGTGAAGCAACACTGGTCTCCAGACACTGTACACAGAGACAGTAAAGAGGAGAAAGACAGAAGAAAGAAAAGGGAGAATCGAGAGTCTGAATGTGCATCTTTTTTTTTTATGCTGATTTAAGTTTAGAGATTTGGGAAAAGATGCTGTCCAAGCTTCTTTATTTGGTAAAATGCTGACAGCAATAACAATGTGTTTAAGTACCTTTTACAGCAGTTTGTTCTACTAAATATAATCTCTTGCAGTTTGAGCAGTCTGATGTCTCAACAAGACTCATGGGAGGAGACATAAGGATGTCGGTCTGTATAGAATTAACAGGGTGAAACATTTTCCCTGCACTCTTTGCCTCTGTTAGCTTTCACTCCTGGTCTCCTGCTATGAGCTTCTCAAAGAGCGTAAAGGACTCAGTGTCAGCAACTGTTGTTAGTTCAGTGACAAACTATGATATTTGAGCCAACTGCATGTAAACACCATGTGTTTAGTCTTCTTTTGAATTGCCGCTCTCAGAAGTGGGGCAAAAAGTTTTCTGCCAGAGGCTTTTTGCTGTCTTCCGTATCTCTCTCCAAGAGTTTTGTCTTTTCTTTCGCATGTCTTTGGAGTGTCTATACAATGAGCGTGACAAACAAACATAAAATTGCACACTTTGCAAAGTCTGCAAGGTATTACAGTAGGAGAAGGAGCATCTCTGTCCCCTATAAATTACATTCTACACAACTTAATTGTTTTCCAACTAGATTACATTCAGATAAAAGTTTTTACTTGGAATAGATAAAGTCCCACATTTAGGAACCACATGGGAGTTGGCAGGAGGTGGTGGAAAGCAGGCATACAAAACGCACAACTCTCACACCACAGAGTGAGGGTCGCATTCAGAGTCCTGTAATCTGTATTTAGGTTAAGGCCCCCCAAAAAATGTATATTAGAGCAACCCACAAGCCTTTCCTTACCTTAAACAGGTGCTTTGAAATTCTACACTGAAGTATACAAAGTTAAATAATGCTGGATTCCCTACAAAATCATATTGTACTGCAAGATTGAATAAATTGGTGGAAAAAAATATTATGTTTGTGAACATGCCACTGATACATTCCATATCAACACATTTTCAACTTTCCACTAATTATTAACAACCTTTAAAAAAAACTAAAAACTATTGTATATTGCATAGGCGAGTTTCTAGTCTAAATGCATTCAGAAAGCATTAGCAATCAAAAAAATGATTGTATTATTTGTATTAGTCAGTTTGAATGGACACAGTATTTAAATGCACAAAACCACTTAATAGTAAAAAAGACTGACTAGTCTTAGAGACATTTTTTCAACAATAAACGTCAATTTATTGATTTTACATGAATGTTTAACCTTATCAATGAATAAACTGATGCTTTAAAACTTTTGCGATACTTATTTTGTACTATTTATTTTTTTTGTTATTTCTGGAATTGTTGGGGCCAGTGGTAGGTGCGGGCGGAATTGTGGCAGCGAGTGTGTCGCCGCTGCAGGGTGGTCCGGCAACGTCGGCTCGGGGAAGACAGGCAGGAAGCAGGTCGGGAGCCAGAAGCAGGGAAGGCTGGCTGTGGCCAGAATCCGGGCAGCGAGAGTGTGGCTGAGACAGGGGGGTTCTGGTGGAAGCAGCTCGGGAAGGCAGGCAGGAGACAGAGCGGGGACCGGCAGGGAAACAGGGTTGCATAGTTTATGATCTGGCGGTGTGTGACAGAACGAACTGGGCCTTTATGGAAACTGGTGATTGAGGGCAGGTGAGCCGATCCCCGCAGCTGTCTCCAATCCCAGCAATCAGGCTGCAGGCAGAGCTGGGGTGATGGTGAGGGAGAGAGTGAGGGTAAGCAGGGGCTGAAGCGAGGATCCTGACAGTAATTGTATTAGCACATTCTGACAGTGTATTCATAAGCCCAAGAGAGAAAAAATGTGCCTTATGCTTCCTCCTTGCCCCACAATCTGCCACGCTTGCTGAAAAAGGGGTTGCGGCACAATTGAAGTCCACTTTAAATGATGTAAAACACTGTGATTGGCTTACAGGCATCCAATCAAATAAGTTTGTGTATATAGGTGGAGTCAGGTGATGTAATCATACATCTAGACATCATATAGAAGCTATGTCCATTGATTGATTGAAAATGGGAGATGTGAATGTGTGAATTTCTAGGAGACAGCATTGGAAAAAGGATCAAAGTAGTTCTACTTCCAATAATTCTGCATGATATGATATATCCAAAGATTTGGTTAGGCTCAAGTGTAAACACGACCTGGTCAGGTTGAGTGAAAGTGGTTTGGATTAAAATGACTTCTTCAGTTAAGGGCACCTCATTATTTTGGCAAAAATAAATACTTGGTTAAGGTTAGGAAATGCTCTTGTTTAAAAAAACAAAATCTGTGTTTTCTTGATCCATCCATCTGGCCCCATTTCCTCCCTGCTGGACTATGCCACTCTGTAACAGTTTGATCTGACATCCTCCTTTGTTCCCATCATAATTACTGTAGCCACCAGAGGGCTTTGATGCTTGCATGCAACTATGCTGTTTGGGGCGCTTGCCGAAAAGACTCATGCTGTCATTCTTCTTGAGAGGCTTCTTCTGCAAAGAAAGAAAGAGGTTGAGTGTGAAGAAACGTACCGAGGCTTTGATGTATGCTGAGGTTTAGGTTATCACCTCCAGACCCGACCCCAGCTCAGAACAGATGCCCCAGTCAGCAGGAGATGTTTGTGCTGTGACAAAGACCTGCAAACGCTGCCAATCGTTTGTTGGAGTACAGAATTCATGCTTTCTAACAGCTGAATGAACAGTGAGGCTTCTTGGATGAGGGCGTGCTTCTTTTATGGCCTCTTATTAACATTCTATGTTGATCTCTAAGGAGCAGAACAACGGAACAAAATCTTCCTGGACCCCCACTGGCTGCAAAAACAAAGGTTAAAGTGCTGATTACTTAATTCTAGTAGCTACGCAGAATAGAACAGATGTTGTTTGGGACTCCAGTCTCAACCCACTGTGGCCTTGTGTGACTCTGAAAGACACTCAAGATGAGTAAGGCACAGGGCTATTTGTGGTTTGTTCTCCTGCCCAGAATGGAGGCCTGAGAGAGGGAGCCATGTCGCATCAATAGTAAACATGGAACTTGGCTTTCCATGTATCATTGAGCAGGACGTAAAAATGTATTGTTTAAGTGGAGGATTGTGAACTGGCTGGATGTTTGGATGGATGGACGGATGGACGAGGACAAAGGGTAGGAAATAATCTAGATACAAGACGTTTGCACCCCACATAGACTGAGAGAGGCGAACAGGATATTATAAGAAGAGATATCAGCAGTCTAGCCAGGAACAGATGGTGAGACAGAGCTACGCACAGACAGGATCTTCCTGCCAATACAGTACTGACAGAACAGTGTCAGCGTGTACATGCACAGACACATATAAACACAGTCTTTGACTTGTAAAAGTCCTGATGAGGGAGCGTCAATGATCTCAAAGGCTGCATTGCTGTCACTGTCACACCCCCAGCCCTTCATTTCCTCTCTCCTCTTTTGTTCTGTTTCCTCTCCTTTTCAGTTCTCTGTTACTGTATCGAGACTCATCTTCTTCCCCTCTCCATCCTCCCTCAAGAAGGGAAATGTTAGGATAATGCAGTTAAATAATAACAAACACTGATGCCTGCTTGATATACTGCGCTTTCATTTGATCCAGATTTGGATTTCAGTTCCCAGCAATAACATTTATGTTGGACTGGTAAATTATTCATTACAGGTAGTAGAGAGGCAATATAATTAAATAAGCTAATGCAAAGAAGCTCTCAGGGACTATTAAATGTACCACAAATGTTTAGTTCACAGTTAATTAGATTTGTAATTTGTCTGATGCACATCAGACATCCCAACCTAAGTATCACCCAGGGGTAGAGCAGGCGTCAGCTGGTGTCCAGGTACCATGTGGAGTCCTGGGAGACCTGAGGACCCGTCGCAGTGTGACCCTCCACAAAGAGCACAGTGACCACAAACCTGGTTATGGCACCATCCCATAAATTCCTTTTCTTTTTTTTCTTTTTTTTAACTTTTCTTACCTTTACTCATGCTCAGATGAGACTCAGTGGGTATTTGTTTTCAAGGTAGAATGTACAGTATATGACTGACAAGTATTCTCCTTGGATGAAACGTCAACATTTACCTGTCTTGCACTGGGCTGGATATATCACTGGCCTGTTGAAGGTTTTCTTCAGGGCAGCTGTTCAGGGATTACTGTCAAATTTTTGCTTCCATTGTTCTCCAGAATTGGTTTCTGGCAAATTTGGGGTGAAAAACAGGTCATGCAGTTGCTGGAACATATTTGATTAACTGTACAGTGTGAAACTATTAAGGGTGACACTGAGTCAAGCAATCACTCAATCACTCCTGATAGTTTGCTATTTGAACTGACGTTGAGCTGCAGGGGTCCTAAAATTCTCACTGTATGTTTTACAGATTAATATAGATGAAATACTGTATAGCGAATTTGTAATTCTTAGGGTTCAACTATCAGTTGGTTAATTATTGATCAATTATATTGCTTCTTTTTTGATAAAGCGATTCATTGTAGAGTTAGAAAATAAATGCCCATCACCAGTCCTTTAGATTTCTTTTGTCCAAACAACAGTCTGAAACAAAAAGACATTCAGTTTAAGTGACATAAAACAATGAAAAGCAGCAAAAATTCACCTTTGAGTAGCTGCAATCTGAGACTACTTGATATTTTTAGCCAAGCATGGCTGTAAGAATGGAAATGCTGGTCAATTTTCAGCATTAGAATGTTAAAATTGTCATTGTGAGCATGTTAAACCTAACATTTATCCCAAATAACTGCTGTGTCTAAGTTAGCCTCGATTAGCCAGACGTATGTCCACAGCACTGTGTTGCTGTTGAAGAATGCTCGGGTTTGTTTGTAATTCTTTAAACCAATCACATTTGTCTTGGGTGGCACTAAGCCCAGGATGCAACAGTGGTGCTCCTGCAAAATAGTGTTGGGGCAGCTTACTTTGGTAGAAAATGAAAATATCCATGATCGGTGGGCAAATATGCAAGACTGTTGCACTGTTAGACAGCAAATGTTGTTATATGGGTTCTTTACCACCATTCACTGAAAGAACCAAGGCAGTCTTAATGCACAATCCATATCTTGGTCGAAGCTTATCACTTTCAGCATTTAGCTGCTGCTTGGAGGTTGCTGTTGCTTTCGTTTCCCAACATAAATGGTAAAACACAGATAGTACCAGAGGAGGAACATGTGACAGGAAATCTGTGGCCAATGGCAAACTGATATCCACAGTATTCATCCAGGAGCACAAACTACTAGGATGTCTAGGTAGCCACACAGAATCATCGGCATAGTTGTAGACTCTTTGTCCAATTTTTACTTCTCGGTCCAATTCTCCCAGCTGCAGCAGTTGACGAATGCAAAAACCTCCATTCCCTGCTGTTTCAGACAGAAGCACAATGTCTGACCCAACAATTCAAACTCAGTAGTGAAGCCATTATTTTAGCGAACCATTTCCCCCTGTCAACCTTCAGCTGCCAGTTTCCCTCTGTTCTGAGGCCTGACGATTCTGACTTTTGTTTTTCTCCCACTGATAAAAGCAGTGGTCTGCATTGCTGCATGAGGCGGACGGAGCCCTCGCTTCAGCCTTGAGTAGCCGTTTGCTGTGCTGCCGCCGTTTCCTTCTCAGCGCTGACCAGCAGCTGAAGATGTGCATGAGCGTTCCTCTCCTCAGGCACTGAGGGCATTGAGGTGACTCAGCCTCACTCCTGAAGAACAGACTAGACGGGCTGTTGCACAGAGAGTGCATTATTTTAAAACAATTCTGAACAGGTTAGTTAGAAATGTACTTATCTTACTCCTCTCCAATCTTTCTCCTCAGTTTTCCTGTGCAGTCTCTTCCTGATTATGCCCTTTGACATGTGTTCTATTTGTGCAGTGCAAATAGTAAAGCTACTGTTGGCTACAAATATGGATTCTCTCCTCCCTTCACTCATCAGTAATCTGCTCACTCTCTATAACATTTCAAGTATAAATACACAAATAAAATATAAAGTGCTTTTAAAAGCCTGGCAGGACCTGCACAGCCTCCCGATACAAGCTGCCCATATTTTCCATTACAACTAAACGCCCACCACCTGCACACTGCCACTGATGATTGTAATTGCAATATTCTTGTTATCAGATATCCATACAGTGTCCTCTCCCCAGGGGAATGAGAAATATGAGTGTGTGTGTGTGTGTGTTTGTTTACAGGTTAGCATAATGGAGGGTCCCATCCCTTTGTAAATGAGGGTGTTTGCTCATGCATATGCGTGTCTGTGTTTGTGATGATGTGTGACAACGGTCCGCATCAGTTTTTGTCTCATTGTCAATCTCATGTTCTCCCTTGCTCCGGCTTCACTTCTGCGCCCCTTTGTCCTTCACATTCCTTCCCTCCGCTGTTATTGGGTGATTTTTTTATTTATTTTTTTTTAAATTTCCAGGTGTGTTTAAAACCGTCATACATTTAAAATGCATAAATTATAGTGATGGAAGGGAGCCAAGAATGGAAAGGGAGGGACAGGAGGACGATGGAGAGCAACAATGGCACTCCACTGAGGATTTTTAGAGAGACAAGAGTGGGCAAGGCAGAAGTGATTTTGAGATGAAGAAAAAAAATGCACTGAAGAAATGAGCCTTGAAATCTGCATTTATTGACAGTATGAAAGTATAGACAAAAAAGACCAAGACCACCAGTTGTTCACTCCTCTCAGACAGACGCAGAATAAATGTGTGTACAATCACATTATTCTTAGCAGGTTTGTGGTCTTTGCTGCCACCTTCTCAGTTTATTTCTTAACCAGGACACAGTGTTGATATTCAAGGGTTGTTTGAACTGCAGGAACCAGTGAGTGCTTTGAAACATGCGGCGCATGTCCATCTGTACGTAAACATGTTATATAATGTAAAGTGTGCCCCTACAGTGGATGCATTAGCACAGTGGTTCTAAACAGGGGGGTCCTGACCCCCAAGAGGGTCGTGAGATAATTGTCGAGAGTCGCCAGATGGTTGCAGAGAATGGATAATAAATTCAAATATAAAAAATATACATTATAGACTGGGGAATGGTTTTTACATTGCATTGCCTGTGCCTTTGTGCTACAGTATCGTGCTTAAACAAACAGCTATAGCTCGTTTTGTTAGCTATCACATTGAATGATAATGGAGTGATGGCTTCTCCAAAAACATATTCTGGCTCAAGACTCAAGGCGGGTCACCTGAAAGTCCAGCACGATCAACTAAAGAACACAAGTCACCGGTTTCACCAGACCCGCAAGCTCCAAACAAGCTGTGAATTTCAGTGGATTTTAATGTGGATTTACATGCAAAGAAAACCAAGCCATTAAGAAACCAAAGTCAACGACGAGTTCTCCTTCCGCTTCTTTTCAGTCGTGTGGACAGTGTCACATCTACACACACACATACACTCCCTAATTAGCCATATTAATTTCACCATTCATGGGCACTTGCTTTGCTGCAGGGCGTACAGTAATCATATGCCAAAACTATTTAGACAACAAAAAGCATTAAACCACTTGAAGGCACAGAGTGCAACTACTGGTATACGTGGGGCTAAAAAGTAAGTCACAGATTTTCATCGTGACAAAAGAGATGCAGGCAGTTAATGAGGGATCAGTGTGTTTGCATTGGGATGCTGTGAGTTAATGACTCAAAAACACAGCGGGTAAAATTAAGTTTTAGGACCAAAAGAGGAATTTCAGTAAGTAGTTTTGTAAGGCATTACTTAAGCCAGTGTTGCTTACAGCTGAATGCTGCAGGCTCACACTGACAATGCACAAATAATGATGATCAGCGGGGTAGTATTTTAACTCTCTTAGCGTGTCAGCATGCAGCATTTGCTTAAGTATAGCTGAAGCTTATATGAATGTTAGTTTTGAATTCACTCAGTATAAAATTTGACCTTAAGATAGTGGTAGATGAGAGTCCATCCTCAAAGCTTCTCAAAAAGCCAGTCGGATTCATAATTTGTCCATTAAACAGCTAAAATTGTATGAGAGAGGTATTGGAAAAGAAAGGAGAGAGTCAGATTTATGGTGAGGTACAATAAACAGGGCATGAAAAATGAAGTCTGGTTGGGTTTTCTGGTTGTTTTAGTGATTACATTGACTGGTTTGTCAAAGGTTACAGAGTTACAGGAGAGAAAACTAGACAGCTGGGTACAGGGCCAGACACTGTTTATTTATAAATAAATGCTTTGAATAATTTAGAGGAACCATCAAGAGACCATGTGGGTTATTCCCAATTTGGATAAGCGGGGAATATGGAAAAAAATCCAGAATTTGCAGCGCTGTGGGGTTTATTATGTCCTCAGACAATATGCACTTGAGGTTTGTGTGTCAAGTGACGCTGTCATTGGACCTGGTCAGTCAAATATATCTATCAAAGATATAATGATGATTAATTAAGATAACGTCACAAAGTTTGTCCACTACCTTCATAAAATTACACAAGCAAAAAAAAACAACTCTTATTCATCTGTTCCTGTCTGTCTCTTTGTGTCTCATTGTCTGCGTATGCTTCAGTATTTGCAGTGTCTGCTCCTTGTGATGCTGTCCTAGATTGCTATGGCACTGGGGGCCCAGAATCATAAAACAGTGGTGTGCTGCATAGATCACAGGAGCACAAATCAGACTCACAGAGCCAGAGATAAATAGCAAAAAATAGCAAAAGAGAGAGTGTGACAGGGAAATTGTGCCTGTGGATGTGTGCGCATGGGATTGTATAACTGGAACAGAGGTGTGTGTCCTTTATAATATTGTAGAAATGGAGTGGAGGGTAGACAGAGGAGAGGATAAACTGAGAGACAAAAAGGTAAAGAGGCAAATGTGTTTTCTGTTTCTTTACATGCACTGCTTTTGATTCACAGCTGTAGGTGGATTATTACAGTGTGTAGCCCTGTTGCAGTTATGTAGATTTTCAAGGTTAGCAGAAAACTAACAGCATCACTGTACATCTGACAGTACCAGTGGGGATTTTGAAACAGAATCTGGTGAAGCAGCATCCTCTAAGTTGATGCAGAATCAATTCCACATAAGAGTTGGTGTTTCAATAAGACTCATATAGTATAGTTGGTACTCAGTAATTCTTTTTTTTCTGTCCTCTACAACCCCAAAACAAGTTACAACTTGTTACATCACCCATCCACAAGCTTTGATTCACTTGAGCTTCATGTTCATTTATCTTATCGTTTGGTTTCAGCGCTCACAGACACTTGAGATGATGCTTAAGTTGGCTTGCAGCTGCTGCACATTGGGCGATTGGGATTGGATTGGAAGAAAAATATGTTCTAGCAGCTCTGCCTTCTGCTGTGGATAGAGAGAATATGTCGATACAACATAGTCATACTGAGACTGGATGGACAGCAGCTGGTAGGTGAACAAACAATG
This sequence comes from Chromis chromis, assembly GCA_900302755.1. Lineage (NCBI taxonomy): Eukaryota > Metazoa > Chordata > Actinopteri > Pomacentridae > Chromis > Chromis chromis. Next base: position 17,501 of record OMNN01019902.1, read on the forward strand.
TTTATTCCAGTCAAGAAAGGAAGAAAAAACTATATGCTTCCATTGTTAAAGAAAAAGCTCATGTATTTACTCTCCGCCACACCGATACAAAGAGGCTTCCTTATTTTTAAGAAATGAAGCTTGAGTTGAAAAAAGAGTGTGTAACTGTGTCCATGGTATTGATCGGTTTTCCAGTCAATTTACTGTTTTGTTAGGTTACTATTATTATGAAGTTATTAGGTTATTTCTTACTTGGTGCTGTAATGCAGGTGAATGTATGGACTGATCTGAAAAACATGGGTGGTGGTGCAATCCAACAGTTATCCTTTTCTTTTTATCTGATTACATATTTTGTCAAACAAAATGGCCAATTTCAAAAAAGTGGTTGAAAAAGAAGGATTCTACGCTTTGCAAAATGGAACCTAGTAATGTAGCGTATTGATGACTTGAGTGAAGAGTTATGTAAACAATTTTGTGTGAAAAAGTTACTGTTAAAATCAGTGATGCTCACCAAAATATACTGTAGGAATCATTCAGGCCTAACATGTTGAATTGATTTCCTTCCTCACAAAATATTTGCAAATTAAGGATACACAACCTATTGGTGGGCGATATATTACTGACCAATTATTGGTGTAGCAAGAAAATGTAGTTATAAGTTGATGATTAGTGTACAATAATGTAGAGCACTTTTTTGGCCTCTGCACAAGACTGGAAGAGAAGCTCCTCACACAGACAGACAGACAGACAGAGTTTGACTTTAAAACAGAAGACACAGCAACAAAACAGAAAGTTACATTTCCCCTGATGCAAAGATGAAAATGCACATTATCTATAAGAGCAACAAATTCCTCCATTAAAGGAGGCAATATGAGTATATTTAATAAAAACACCTGTTGAACAAGCAGAATGTGAACTTGCAGAAATGCAGCGACTGTTACACCTGCAATTTGATCTTCATTCACAGCCGGTATGATTTACACAGCTGCACAGTGCTCGTCATGCTAATAGTGAAACATTAGCGAAATAAACATTTTTTGCACTGTTAAGATTGATATGATTGGTTATTGGGTCAGCATTATCCATAAGAAACGGATAATTATCAGTTATTGTTATCAACCCTGTTGTCATATCTGTACAGTAGATCAGTAGAGCAATATGATGTCATTGACACGGATGTATGTATTAAACAAAAAGGAGGATCCAATCCTAAAAACATTGCAGAAATATCCATGCATCCATTATCTATACACCACTTAATCCTCTGTAGGGTCGCAGGGGGGCTGGAGTCTATCCCAGCCAGCTTCAGGCGAAGGCAGCGAACAACCTGGACAGATCACCAGTCCATCACAGGGCTACACATAGAGACAGACAATCGAGCACACTCTCATTCACACCTACGGACAATTTAGAATCTTCAATTAACCTCAGCATGTCTTTGGACTGTGGGAGGAAGCCAGAGAACCCGGTAAAAACCCATGCTGCACAGGGAGAACATGCAAACTGATCCCAAAGCATCCCATGTCCAGGCCGGGACGTGAACTGGGGATCATTGCATAAATATTGACCATTTATTTGGTTAATTTATTTACAGTTTTGCATTAGGATTATTCCCTTTTAGATAAATCATGTCTTTATTAAATGTAACTACTTTTGGATCAGTGGTTTTACTGTTTGTCACTGTTTTTGTCACTGTAACTACATTTTAAAAGCTGCTCCATATGCATACAAGTTATACGCAACTTAGTAAGCTAAGAGTAACATAATTTTGCCATTTGTGGTTTCACTGAGCTTCAAACCAATAGTAAGATTTGTCAGACAAGCTTTTAACTTATTTGTTCACATTCTCATTTTGCAACTACTTCTAGGCCATAATTTATATTCCCTTCCCACAAATCCTCCACCAGCTTGTCTCCCCATCCTGCTGTCGCTTCCCTTTATTCACTCCCTCTTTTATTTCTCGCTATCTCTGCCGGCTCTTTGGTGAGTCACCTTGCATGTCTGAGTAATTATACACATCCACAGGCACACACATGCACAACAATGCAGACATAAACAAACTTAGTGCACAAGATATGTTTATTCATGGTGATAAAAAAAAGAGAGTATTCAAACAACTTATTAAAAGTTGCTCGACTATACTGGAGAAAAACATCCGTAAGAAGCTGTCACTCTTAAACAGAAGTTTCTATACATAAGCAGTAGGTTAGCATTTATTAGGTTAGCGTATTAATGCATTAGGCTGCAAAAAGTCCTGTGTGTGTGTTACAGAGGCATTGTGGTGAGTTATTTCAGGTATAGTAAGACAATAAACTATGAGTCAGGGAGGTTTGAGTTGTACATACATGACTGCGAAGGCTTATTAGATGCCAAAACAGTGCACAGCAGCTCATAGTACTATGAGACAAAATTTTATTAATGCGGAAAGTTATCACGGTGAGTCATTTTGTCCCCTGTTGCCACGGTCTCCCAGTAAACAGCACAAATTCGCTGGTCACATTCCAAAGTAATCCACATTCCAAAAGGGAGAAAACATAAAATTTTTCAAAACACATTTAAACACAAACTTCTCCGAACCAGATATTTTAATGCGACAACCCTAAATCATGATATGATGTGCCCAGAAATTCAACTAGAAAATACCACTTTGCTACCCTTTTAAATTTACATGAAGCAATCACCTGTATCATTCCCCAAGGCCATACTGCCTTGTGGATGCCTGATCCCATCAGATCTCGGAAGCTAAGTGAGGTAGGGCCTTAGTGCCTGGATGGGAGACCGTGAGGGAACACCAGGAAGCCTGGGTGAATGCAGTGTGAGAGTGAGTGGTTGGTGGTGGTTGGGGGGGCCGATGGCGCAGAATGGCAGCCTCCACCATCGAGTATGGGAGTGAATGAATAATACAATGTAAAGCGTCTTTGAGTGTCTAGAAAACACTATATAAAACCAATGCATTTCTATTATTATTTATGTAAAACAAAAAAAAGAACAAAAACACGCAACTCATTCAGCGCACACTGCATTGGCATGCCCGCCGGGTCAAAGCAGTCGTCTCATTACACGTACTTTTATGCTTCTTTATTTTCAATATCAGTCCTATTGTGTGTCTGATTCAGCCACGAATCCTCACCATCACACCCACAGCTTGAAAGAACACCGAAAATCATAGATATCCAGCAGCTCCATGCGCTTAATGGCAAGGTGCACGGGGTTACTGGTGTTGTGCCCCCTGGCTGTTGCAGAGTGGAGCTCAGTTGAACGAGCCGGGCTTCTCTTATGAATTAGATATGGCATATTAGAGAGTGCATTAAATTAATCATGACAAAGGATTCCAGCTCAATGCCATTATTAAAATGGTCTAGCTTTAATAATGACTAATTATTTACAGGGTGTTACAGGGCCGTGATTTTACAGAACCAAATTCTGATGAGCCAGGGAGGATTAAGCACCTCTCTGCCTTATGTGTTAATAATACAGGATTCATACATTTTCTGCAAGATATTCTGAAGCATCTTAACGCCAAAAACATGTAGTTTCCACCCTCATTGCGTCGTATTATGTATTCTGTATCAGCTTGGTACATAAGATGCTTTGGAGTGAGCAACAAAACAAAAAAAGGGAGTATGATGCAGCAAATTAATTACTAAACAGCATCAAAACAAACAATGTACAGTTGTGTACAACCCTAACTAGGAAACAGGACAGAATAAGGATAATATAAGTGGAAGTTCCCGCCTGCTATTCTCCAACAAAGAACTGCCATCACCATGACACGTACAACATTTTATAATTACACTCCTGCAACAAATGAGGTCAGGGTGGCTGGGCTCAGAGATGAGGAATGAGACTCTTGCTTCACCATCAGCATGTCTGTCTGGCTCTCTATATAGCCTGATATCCTCTGAGTAACCAGTTGCCTGCAGATCCCTCCAGACAATGAACCAGTCACCATCCCAGTCAATCAGGTTGCTGTCTGCTCACACTTGATGCAGAACAGTAATTCTCATTTTTGCCCAGAGTCCCTACTACAGTATTTTTTTTTTACTTTCTGCCGTAATGAGTGTCTGGCTTCTGAGAATAAAATTTATGCACCATGCAGTTCTCACAGCTGAATGAAAATTGTAGTCTGCTATCGTAGTGTAGTGAATGAGGGAGTGATATCTGACGTTGCTAAACACTCAGGGAAAAGCAGATTCCAAAACACAGACTTGCAACCACAGCTCTGGGTAGATTTGTTATTATGTGCATGTTTAAACTTTTACATTTTTGCATCTTTTTTTGTGATTTTCAAGTGTTAATGTATCTATATGAGATCCCAAGAAGAAAGACAGAAGCAGTCGTTTCACAAATTGCCTCAAAATTTCATGGTTTTAAATTAAAATGATAAAGCCCTCTAGTGGCTGTAGTAGTTAGGTCTCATTAGGGAGGAGGTTGGGGGAGATGGATGGGTCAACAAAACATCTGACTTTAATTTTGTAGATCACTGTTTGATGTTAACAATCAACTTCATCCCTGCATCATCCCTATAATTCTATAATCTTAATTATCTGAAAATGATTTCCTGATAAAGCAATTTCAATCCAAATTACAGACGACAGACTTTTCATTAACTCAAATCAAATCGCAGGGTTGGACCTAATAAAACACATTTGTTTTTCAACAGTGATTTATTATAAGTTAGAAAGGCATGAACTAGGGGTGAGGCCAATATTCAGCATTTTTCCAGTTATCGGCATTGTTATATTTTATAACCTATTCCCAATAAAACACATTAATTTAAATCAGCTACCTTCGAGCCACCTCTCTCACCACACAGAGGTCTTGAGTGTCATCAATCTGATTTGTTACATGTCACAAATAATACATTATATTTTAATAAAACAGATGTAATATGTAAAAAAATAAAAGGGGGAAGCAAAGTTTTGTGGCAGAGTTTGTGTTATTCTAAAATTTGACATGTAGGTTTTCATCTTTACTGCAAATATACATCTGTTCCAGATATCGTTTATCATGCTCCTTGATTACTAAAAATCAATACCTTTTGATTGGGGCACCAGATCAGAAAATGCGCTCTATGGGTGGTTGTAGACAGCATAGACAAACAACATGTTTTGCTGTTTAATTTGACGAACGTATTGATTATGCAACAAACAGCAGTCATCTCATTGGCTACACAGTCACCAACAAACAAGTTACAGGTTGGAAATTGTTAAAGTGTAAAACTGGCATGACATGCATCTCCCAAAGTCCTGCAGTTCAGTGTATCTCTATAGAAAAATAATATGCAGGATCATGCTGGTGGAAAGCACTTCTGCTGCAGATCACGTGTAGAGCTCCGAAATGTGTAATTTGATTTGGGGGGAATGTTTAACCCACAGAGGTCAGTGCACTAATGTTCTTCCTCTATTCAAGATCCAATGTGAGGTTATTTTAAAAACCCATCCATCCTTTCATCCCTTTACCAGGTTTTTAGAATACACGCTGGAGTCTCTCCCACCATGCTTTGGCCAAAACACATTAAAACACCTTGGACAGGCTGCCAATATACTGTAATCACAGGGCTCACACTAACAGACACATTCGTACTCACATTCACAGCTATTGTATTTGCAATTTGTGCTGTTTCCAGTTTTCTCCAAGTGGCACACTAACAGATCCGCAGGTGGGTCAGAGACCAGTGAGCAAAATCAAATCACTTGCTTTAAATAGGTGAAATCCTCATAGTGCACTGCTGTAAATTCACTTTTGCCTGCTTCTCTTATGCTTCAGTGATTTAGTAATTGTGTCAAATGCAGCTCCTTAATTAAAACAGCGCTACAGATATGTGTTCTCACTAAGAAACAGTGGCTTCATGCAGGCACAGGTGGGTGAGATTTCTAAATTAAACTGAATCAGGTGGTGTTAGAGGCTGGCAGGTGGATAATTGATGAGCATGTGCTGAAGTGGTCGATGCAGTGCTAACGTGGACGACGCCCGAGCACCCAGAGGAAACTCTCAGAGGCATGAGAGCGCCATGAAACCTCCTCACAGGTGACAGTGCTAACCGCGGAGCCACTCGGTTCAGCTGTAACACTGATTAATCACAAAAATGAATGGTGCTCGTACAGTTCTGTGTTGGAATACTCAGCTGTATTATGTGAACACAATCTTAGTGGGCAGCTCATTGCACTTTATTACTGGAGTGCCTGGGATAAATGGCGTTTGTGTGTGTCGATTTGTGCGTAGCGTGGAGGGTGTTCATTACAGAAAATAATATTTATCAACAGGATAAGAAAAATATCTATTAATTCCAGGAGGAAACCAGGAGCAGATATATTACTGATGGTTGGTTGGACAAATTACATGCTGTCGACCTGATTAATTAGGGGTAACCACCCTGGTGACCGATTTCTCCTAAACTGCAGCATTCATTGAATTGGGTCCCGCTTAAAGCATATGGAGATTAAATGAATATGTGCTTCAGTGCGCAAGGTTAAAAAATAAATTACGGGTCTGAAAAATAGTGAATGCTTAATGTAGTTTGTAGTCACTTTATTAAGTTAGTATAAAATCTGAAAATATTCAAACATGGTTATTAGACAGTTTATTTATAGACTAATACTGGTATTTACACAGGTTTACTTCAAAGCTATTTTAAAGTCCCTACAGTCCCTGATTAAAACTCATCTCTGTGTATCACAGTTACGTATTTAGTATTAGTAAGTTGTTTTTTTTCCCCATTAATAACCTCTTTGGTGGTTTAGATGCAACTCTACACTGTTGCTTCCTCTAGACTGTGCAGATCTATAAAGTTACACTATATTACTAAAAGTATTGGGACACTCGTCCAAATAACGGAATTCAGGTGATTCCAATCACTTCCATGGCCACAGGTGTATAAAATCAAGCATCTAGACATGCAGACTGCTTCTACAAACATTTGCTCTCAGGAGCTCAGTGAATTCGAGCGAGGTAGTGTGATAGGTTGCCACCTGTGCAATAAGTCCCTTCTTGAAATTTCCTCGATACTAAATATTCCATGGTCAACTGTTAGTGGTATTATAACAAAGTGGAAGCAATTGGGAACAACAGCAACTCAGCCACCAAGTGGTAGGCCATGTAAAATCACAGAGCAGGGTCAGTGGATGCTGAGGAGCACAGTGGACAGAGATCACCAACTTTCTGCAGAGTCAATAGCTACAGACCTCCAGACTTGGTGTGGCCTTCAGATCAGCTCCAGAACAGGTAGAGAGCTTCATGGAATGGGTTTCCATGGCCGAGCAGCTGCATCCAAGCCTTACATCACCAAGTGCAATGCAAAGTGTGGGATGAAGTGATGTAAAGCACACCGCCACTGGACTCTAGAGCAGTGGAGACGTGTTCTCTGGAGTGACCAATCACGCTTCTCTGTCTGGCAATCTGATGGACCAGTCTGGGTTTGGTGGTTGCCAGGAGAACGTTACTTGGCTGACTGCATTGTGCCAAGTGTAAAGTTTGGTGGAGGGGGGATTATGGTGTGGGCTTGTTTTTCAGGGGTTGGGCTTGGCCCCTTAGTTCCAGTGAAAGGAACTCTTAATGCTTCAGCATACCAAGACATTCTGGACAATATCATGCTCCCAACTTTGTGGAAACAGTTTGGG
>OMNN01019925.1:0-10126 GCA_900302755.1 Chromis chromis
ACTACAGTACAGCTTCCATGTCACTCACACATGCAGCTCGAGAGTATCGTCGCAAGCAGAACCTCCTGATGAGCTGTTTCAATCTGTGTAAGTCCTACCGGTGTGCAGGGTGTGTTTTGCAGTGGTTTTGCTGTGTTGAATGGATTCCTATATGCAGTGACGTGCGGTGAGGTTCATGGCTGGTGAGGCACTGACTTCATCACAATCAGATTTACAAACATATGAACCCTACAGAGTATCTTATTCACCATTTGATTGGCAGCAGTTAACGGGTTATGAGGTCTTTTAAAATCTCTCGGTTCTCCTTTACCTTAGCATTGGGGATGCTGATGTTGAGTCTGCGCTGTTCATCCAAAGCCAAGTCTATCCTGGACATCCCGAACGTTTTTAGCGCGATCTGGCTTTGAATGTGAGTGGTCGACCGCTCATGTTTGATGAGGCTCCTTTGCAAATTCTTCAGGTCACAATATCCCATCTGAGTCCATACATTGTCACAAATTGAGAAAATAAGACAGGAAAGCAGAAAAGGCCGTTTCTTACTGGGCATCCATACAGCCAGCCTTTTCGTGTGTACCACTCAGTTTGAAAAGAACGGGTCTTCAGTCCCGAAGTCTGAAGCAAACCTTTTAGCTCCAGCGTTGGTCTTCCTTTAATTATTACGTCCAGCTTCGATTGAAAGTCCAGTTTAGAAAACTGTTTAATCTTAGATATGTAATCCTCCATGTTAAAAGTAAGTCCAGGCGAGAGGAAAAATAAAACGATCGCTACCGCTGCACTTGACTTGCTAACTGTAGCTTGTTGTCACTTACTCTGCAGCCGAGGAGTCGCCAGAAGAATCCCTGGGATCACTAGCGCCCTCTAGCATGAGGCAGGAGAACTGCGTGCCTCACCCAGTGCTACTCTTCGCTGCCGTTTTATGATTGCTCAGCACAAGAAACACGTTACACACATACAGTTGTTGACAAATAACACTGTACATTATATACATCAGCTAACTAAACTATGGAAATTTTGATTAGAGCAAAAGTGTTTGAACATTTTAATAGCGACATACAGAGAGATAGCAATACGGTCTCACTGCACAGCATGTCAGCACAGTTAGCCGAGTCATTGCGCAATCCATGGTGAGGCTCAGCTGGCTGCTGCCTCACCGCACGTCTCTTCTCAGTATTTGAACGGTAAATGTGAAATTTAGCGATTTTGAATAAAAAGAATCTAAAACTGGTGGAGTTAGATGGAAAATAACTTTATAGTACAATCACTGGATAAATATAACAATTGAATTCATTTTTTTTCATTTTACATTTTTTTCTTTCCATGATGGCAGGTGAGGCACTGCCTCACCTGCCTCCCCTGACTGCACGTCACTGCATTGAACCATATTGTCTTGTATATGTATTGTATGAAGACAGATCAGTTTTTAACACTGCACTAAATTAAATTTGATTTCCAGCTGGGAATACCACCTACCTTTGGGAGTTCCTGCTGGACCTCCTCCAGGATAAGAACACCTGTCCCAGGTATATCAAGTGGACCCAGAGAGAGAAAGGTATCTTCAAACTGGTTGACTCAAAGGCCGTGTCCAAGCTGTGGGGAAAACACAAGAACAAGCCAGACATGAACTACGAGACAATGGGACGGGCACTCAGGTAAAGAGTCTGAAACTGAAGCAAATAAATCTTTGTTCTGTTTTTTAAGTAGAAATGTCAATGATTATCGGTTAATCGATTAATTGCTGTCAATAATTTAGCATATTAAAAATAAGACAGCTAAGAAGGCAAAGGACATGCGAGTCAGAAAATGTATTGTAGATTAGCTGTAGTACCTGGTTATGCCACCGGGGGTGCTTCTCAATTCAGTGACCCAAGGAGGAGTTCCGTGATGGCAAGCAAATAGCATCACTAAACTCCCACAATGTTCTGACAATGCTCCAGAAAAGTGCCACTATGAGAAAGTCTCCTGTGATGCTTAATGCCCACCGGCCAGCGTGACTGTAGTCTAGTGGCTGATTGCCTATCATGTCAGGGTAGCACATGTTGCCTGTAAGAAGCTGTTGGCACAGCAAGTGTCACAAAGCAGCTACATCAGGACATTAAACCATGTTCATTGACTTCATTTCATATTTTGGATTAACTGATTATTGGTTGGTGAGGCTGCTGATTATCAGTAAAGACGATTGTTCAAAATTTGCATCAAAATTTTAAATCAACATTGTAATTTTTGATTTTTTTTTCTCAGATATTATTACCAGCGCGGCATCCTCGCCAAGGTTGAAGGCCAGCGGTTGGTGTACCAGTTCAAAGAGATGCCCAAAAACATTGTCATAATTGACGACGACAAGGCAGACATGCCCGCACCTGAAGATCTGATCGGCTCAGACGCAGCAGCGTCCTACGAGCGTGTTCCTCCGCCACCAGATATGCTACTCCAGGCCTCTGAGCTGTCTTCCACAAAGAAGCCCAACATCTTGCGGGGTGCTAACAGAGCCAACATAGTCCAGACTTCTACCGCAACCAGCAGCAAGCCAGTGGCAGGAGGTGGAGCAGTGGTGACGGCAGGGGTACCGAGGATAGTGTCTGTTTCAGGAGCAACAGATGGGAGCCAGTCCCAGCAGTCTCACACAGCTATCATCCCAACCGCCACAGGGCCCAGGTAAGACTCCTGCAGAGATTGAGCTTCAGTTTGGACATTAAAGAGCGTCACTGCTAATGCAAATGTTGGCAGTGTGTCCCAGCAGTAAGTACTGACTTCTAACTGTCTGTCTTGTCTTTCCTCTCCTCTGCAGGACGGTGCGGGTGGCTATGCAGGTGCCTGTAGTCATGACGACATCGCTTGGTCAGAAGATATCTACAGTTGCTGTGCAGCAGCCAGCGGGAACAACAGGGGCAGCCGGACACACCACCCTCCTCACCAACACCTCTGCTATCGGAGCTGCTGCTGGTAACGCCAACTCACAGCAGAAGGTGTGTACATGTGGAAAGGTGTAATTTAATTTTGAGTTAATTTATGAATCTTCTGCTGTTTATTTAGGATGCTAATTCTTTTCATTAATTAATATATTTTGAATTTGGATGTTTCCCTATTCAAAGAACAGGATCAGGGGTGATCAGAGGAATTTTGATATGTTCAGTGTCAGCCCTAATCAGTCTCACACACAAACATGTTAAAGTACATCGAGTACTACTGTAATACATTGTTTTAAAACTTAAGATTACTACCCTAGTTTAATTTAGCTTGAGTTAGTACTAGTTCACTGGCCTGACACCAGTAAGCCTCACAGAAGTCTTTATCAAGATGCTCCTTTACTAAACTCCTACAATTGTCTTCGCTTGCCAAGTGCTCGCCTTCTTTCGGTTGCTACACTATTAAACAGTAAAAGGATCTAACTGGCGTCTCAGCCAGGTACTACAGCTAATCTACAATACTTGGAGTGTGTATTGTCAAGGAAAATGGTATCTGGTATCTGCATATTCTAAATATTTAACCAAAAAAAACTTTATGGGGATATCTGTGTTTTAACAATAGAAAAGTAAATTAATAATAGTCAGGTTTTCTGGTATACTTGCATACTTTGGTCAGTAAAATTGTGACCAGGTGTTGTGTATTGGCATTGTGTGTGGTGTTTAAATGTCTTGGTGAAACCTCCAGAATCCCTGTACAGCTTTATAGATCAATCAAGCGATTTGTTTCACTGTAACTGTATTCTTGGTCAGGTTGTGATCCAGACTATCCCCACCATGGTCCCTGCCACAGCAGAGAATGGAGACAAGATCACCGTCCAGCTGGCCAAGATCATCACAATCCCTGCACACCAGTTAGCTCAGTGTCAGCTGCAGACTTCCACAGGCTCAAACAAGCCTGGCATCGGAGCCTCCCCAGCGGGCATCAGCCTCCTCGGTAGCCCTCTGACAGTCCGGGCCCTGGGGCCCGTCAACGTCACCCCGGGAACGCAAGTGATGAGGCTCACCGTGCCGGGGCAGGCACAACAACAGACTCTGGTGGTGTCGCAGCCGGGAGGCGTCAGCAGTGGGGCGGGTGTGGTCACGGTATCAACAGCCAATCAGGCGATGTCGGCGCAGCCTCGCATCATAGGCGGCGTCATCAACAGCTCAGAGCTGGTAATCGGAGGAGCCGGAGGAGTCACAGTGGAGAAACTGAAGGCGGCAGGAGTCCAGGTCCAGGCTTTGCAGCTACCGATGACGATGGCAGTCCAGCAGAACCCCAAATCTGTCCAGAATGTCAAATCAGAGGCCATGGACACTGAGGTGGTTATCAAACTGGAAACGCCTGACGTAACGATAAAGACAGAAGAGCTTGAGTGTTGAAATGCAGCCCTTCTTCTTCTCTGCCAGAGACGGTTAGTTTGTACATTTCTGAAGTCATTTTTACTCTTGTGATAACCAGCAGTAGTCTGTGAGACTTTAAACACTCCTAAGGGCCTGTTTTTAGTCCTGAACCCGTCTTCACATCTTCCATGTCGCTGCCTAGAACTTTTGTGGACTCAGCCGGTCTCCCTCAGAACCACACGGAAACCTCCAGAGTGTTGTGTATGGAGCCCTGCAACATAGGAATACACAGACTTTAAAGGGATTTGTTGGGAAAAGCAAAGGGACCAACCTCGATCACTACAATTTATGCCTTCGAAAAGGATCGCTGTCACTGACTCAAATCAGGAAAAACCTTGAAAAACAAAGTGAAACACTACAAAAAGAAAACAAGGCGAATAATTATGAGCAACCAAATAAGGAACCATCAAATTTTTAAAAAGACACAATGGGGGCAGGGGGGATGTAATGCAGCTTTTGTAGAGAGCAGTTATTTGTGATTTTGCCTCTACAAATGTCAATACCAGCAACTTCTTTTTTTAAAAACTTGTATCACTGTGCAGATCAAGTGTGGGTGGTGCTACGAGAACCCTTAAAGAGTGAAAGTGGAGCTGCAAAAAGCTCCAACAGGAACGATATCGGACAGAAACTGGTCATGTATGTACATATATATATAGCTACTATACAGTTTACGGAGCTAACGTTAACAGAACAGCCTTAGATTTTAATTTTGACTTTCTTTTTCATGTATTGTCTGAACGGTAAGCTGAAATTTGTTTGTGTTTTGATACCTTGTACCAAGCACAGTATTATTAAAACTAGGGGGATTAATATTTGTATTATTGTTGGTTTCTTTTATCAGGCTGTTAATGCTAATATAGGTTGAATCTTACAGTAAAACACCACCATGTTGTAGATCAGAGGCCTGATTGTTTGCGGTGTCTCCTCTGGCGTCTCAGAAAAACATGTGACAAAAGGATCCTGTTTTTTCTTTTTTCTTTTTTGACAGATGTTTTTTCTGTTCTTCCCAAACCTGCAGTGAGGCTGCATGCACATGCAAAGAAATGTGAGCTGATGCATGCTGCCATGTCTTGAAAAAAAAGATTGAAAACTTAAATAGGAATGTGTCTAATCTCAGAGTTCAAGAATGAACTGAACCAAACAATTGTAATTATTTAAAAAAGAGGCATTGAAAATCATGAGTTTATGCAAAATGGCTGCGAACATTATCCAACCACTGTGGATTTGAGGTCACTTTACTTTGTGCTTAAAACAAAGGGTCAGTTTACCAGAACAGTTTCTGCCATGTCGGCTCTGCCCCTACATTTCATTATTTGTCTTTTTTTTTAATCTAAAAAGAGGGAAGAGAGAGAGAGAGAGGTTGTGTTCAGACTGAACTGTTTGTATATTCAACATTTGAAGTATATTCTATTTTGTTGTACTCTTGTTTCAAAGTGTATTAAAGTAGATTTTACTGAAATATAAAAACACATTTGAAACCTGACTAAGTTTTTGTGTTTTTACATTGGGCTTGATGTGAACGCCTGCGCGCCCGTGTGTGTGGTAAACATTGTACATGATTTGTCCTACTTTTCCTTTCTACTAGTTTTTCCATGCGTGGTTTTGGTTAAACAATAGCTTACGATAGCATACAACTGGAGCTTACATATAAAACCAAATCTGATTAGCAGTAACCTCATTTTTAGGTAGTGATAACATTTACTGATTTATTACAAGCACAGTGAGTACACACTGTCTGCGGTTATTTTGCACATTCTGCTGTACAGTTTGAGTTTACATAAGTTTCGTTGATAAACCAAATAAAGATAAATCGGAGAAATTCAGTTGGGCTGTAGCTGAGAAGATGCTCACGAAAAACAAGCCTAAAATTGTGCAAATGCTCGGAAATCTTTGGTATGTGGAATCAAAAATGGTTTCAAAAGTCTATAGCTACTTTTTATAGTGTGGGACATGTAAGAACCATTAGTGTGCAGCAGTAAGTTACAGGCAAGTCTGTTGAATTGCTGCACGAGGTGAAGGAGTTTAGATTTACCTTAGAGATATGGTGAGGAGTTTGGACATCCGGAGGGAGCCTGGAGTGGTTCTCTGTCTTAGCTGGCTCAACGAAACCTTAAATCCCAAATTTGTGATAATGGGTATAGTGATTTTAATATTTATTAATCCAGGTTTTCTTTATGAGACCAATAAAACAAGACATTTGCATGATTCGACTCTTTTCCCACATTCCCGAGCTAGTGCTGCCTACTTCGGTCACCCGTTTGTGTAACGCCAAAAGGTTCATAAATCATCTCTGTTACCTCTCTTAAGCTAAAATGCCATGTTTTATGGCACTCCAGTGACTTCTAGTGAAACACCACTTTGTACTATGTTTGAGGAGCGACAGTTTATGGCCCCTTTAGGCTTTTGATCGAGGTGGTTAGATTGGCAATCTATGAAGAATATAAAAAATTTATTAGGGTAAAAGCGCTGTTACTGCAAATAAAGCCAGAGAGGAATGCTGCTAGAAAACTGATAAAGCTGTAAGCTAATATATTTATTTTACCACTCTGAATACAGCTGCTTATTCCTATGGCGTATTTGACAGCAGCATATTAGAGCTTTTAAACTGCAGACATTATACTCAAGAAGTGCATTTGGGTCTGACACGTTCACATAATGAATGAAATGTGGAAGTCAGTTTAGTTTTTGGCCAAATTAATATGAAATTAGTCCTTTTAATTGAATATTCTGTGATAAATATCAAAAATTAATCAGTTTTCTAACTTGTGTTCTATTAGCTGCAGTACAAGCAATGTAAAATGGACTTAACATATTTACACTTTTTGCATCATAAATTGAATGCATGTAGATTCTCGTGGCAATGAGACAAACACATTATGCACTACTGTAACTGCACAGATTTGCTTAGTGGGATTAGTAACGTACAACTCAACAGGTTTGTACAGTCCAGAAACAACAATGTATTCCCTCAGCTCATAGAGAAACATCAGGAGCAAATTATTGAAAGGGTGGTGCTTCTTACAGCCAATTTAAATCCTTAACTTTGAACAGAACATCTTCTGAGCATGTTAACTCTGCAGTGCTGCATAAGTTAGCATGGTGATCTAGGAGGTCGAAACCAAGCCACGTTCATGACACTGAAAACTCTAAAAAGACTTTAAGGCTCAACATACCTCACTAAACCATTCGTAGTACAACCCTCTGGCCTCAGGCTCCTCCATGAGGAACTGGAAAACGTTGCTGAGGAGAGGGACGTCCAGAATGACCAGCTTAACCTGCTCCCACCCCAACCTGACTCTGGATAAGTGGAAGAGAATGGATGAATGGAAGTTACAAAGCACATGTAGTAATGCTTCAACAGATGTGAAATAAAAGCAGGAGAAACAAAGAATTAAAAATGTAGTTTTCACGTCTTCAAGCTGCTAAAACAAGTTGAGGTGAAGTAGAAATCTCAGAGGACAAATAAAACCCAAACTATATGGACAGAAAGACATAACTACAGGTAAGTAAGAAGTTTTTCTTGGAAACAACCATTTAAATCCCATAATAAGTAACTTGTAAACTGACAAGAGCATAATCAGAAACGGTAATAATCGAAACCTCACAGCCGTCAAGCAAAAACACTTTATTTACAATTTGTAGTACATTGGCAGTGTGAAGCAAAACACTGACTTTAGTTTGATTTTAGGATTATTTTTGAACTCATAAGAACAAAAAAGTACATGTGTGTGCAGTTTGAGTTCAGATGAAGACGGTAACTTGGTGCAGAAAACACTCGTGCAGTATTAGAGTATGGGGGAGGTAGCTGATGCAGGGTGTATCTCTGCAAATTCAGCGTCTTAAATCATCTGACTCTTAAGTCCCGTCACAATTATTAAACTTTCCACTCCAGTATCTCGGCCTCCTGCCTTCGTCTTCTCCGTTTCACGTGGCTTCCCGTCCGCTTGCCTTCTTGTGGAGTGAATCACACCAGGATCCAATCTCGACTCCATCATCACTTCTCGTGTCTTGATTCTTCGCCTCCTTCTCAGTCCTTCTCTTTGAAGCTGAAGTCACAAACTAGAGAGAGATGATCGGATGGATAGCTGAACGACGGGAGCCTGTTTGGCCCGATCTCCTCCTCGGTGGGCATATCCAGAACAGCGTCCACTCTCAGCGTGTCCTGACTGTACCAGATGTAGTCCAGAGTGGAACAACATTCCCCCGTAGGCCGAATCTTCCACGTCGTGTACTCTGGCTCTGTCAAACCGTCTTGGCTGAGTTTCTTGTAGGCCGAGTCCAAACGGAGAGGCGACGTGGAGAACCGCCGGTACACCTCCTCTGTTGGCACTGCGTTGAAATCTCCACATATGAGCAGAGGAATGTCGGTGTTTGGTTCACCTGCAGGTCCACTGGAGTGTTTCTGGACCAGATTCTGCAGGTGGCGAAGGAGATCTGAACCCTGAGCGCTGCGGAGCCACTCCCAGCCAGAGCGAGCCTTCAGGTGGGTCACGGCCACGCACAAACACCTGCCCGTGGTCCGACATCGCAGCGTGGTCACAACGGCAACCTGCGGCAAGAAAGCGGTGATTTAGAAGTGCGTTTGAGTAGATTTTTATGTGAGAATTGCGTGAAATTCTACCCACTTGATTAGTTGGAATCCTTATGGCGGAGAGTCGAATGTTCACGCTGTCCAGGAGCTCGAATCGTGACTGGTCAAAGAACAGCGCACAGCCGTCTGGGCCATTGTTGCCCTCCACATCCAGGCAGGGGGACCAGGGTTTGGGGCAGAAGTGGCTGCTGTAGCCCAAGCCTGCCAGGACTGGCTGGAAGGTGTCATAGTAGTGGTCGACTTCCTGCAGGCACAGGATGTGAGGTTGGAAGGTGAGGATCTCCTCCAAGATGAGGTACTTTCTTCGGGACCAGCTGAGGGCCTCCAGGGGACACTGCACAAAACTGTCAAGTCCTTCGCCCAGAGCTGAAGGAGAGGAGAAAGAAAGAGGGAGATCTGACTTCAGTATATTTCAAGTAACATGAGACATGCAGCTAAATGCTAATGAGCCACGACATTACAGCCACCCATGCCGAAGAGGCCACAGAGACCCACCAAGACATGGACTTGTGGAACAGACTTATTCTAACACACTGCTGATGGTTCCTCTTGAAATCACTATTGGAAGGTACTACACTGCTTGCTACGTGTTTTGGAGGTGGTCTGATACACTTGTCTGGTCATAACTACAACTACCTGTTGTTTTCTTTACAAAGTCTACACAACAGGCTTTAAACGCTGAAGATTTTGTTTGAATTTTATCATAGTGGTTGTTTTAGGTTTTTAGGTTTAAGAATTCAATTTATTGAACCTGTAAAAATGTTAAAGTTGACATTAGAGGGCATTTTTTGAGTCACTTTTTGATTATTTTGTGTATGAACTTAAATTTGGATCATATGTTTACATCACATTAGAAATTGATGCATAGAAGAGAATTGCAAGATGACAATGAGAGGTTTTTTGGTTCCTTCCCACCGTTGCGGACTGCTTGCTTATAGGGAATCCAAAAGCGATTTTGGATTGTTGGGTTTTCTGTTTCCTGTATTGTTCTTCGTTATGATGATAAGCGCTATGTGATGACATGTGTTGTAAATATGCGCTATATAAATAAAATTGAGTGAATTGAGATAAGTATTTATAGCAATTTGTAGCATTTTTTTTTTCCAACATGCATATAATAATCTAAATAAATGTTTTTTTTAGATTAATTAACCGAAGGGCAACACAGATGCTAAATACTTTTCAACAG
>OMNN01019931.1:22623-38054 GCA_900302755.1 Chromis chromis
CATACTTTACATCCAAGCATATCCAGCGTTTGAGAGATTTCTGCTGTCAACTAAATGAACATGTAGTTCCATGAGCTCTGATGAAGACTGCACACAGAGGCACATAAACACATAACTACACATGTACATGGAGATACACACTCGACAATGATGCCCACACACACCGACACCCACCCACACACCCACTCACTCACTCACATGCAGACGACATGAATGGCTTTGTTTGGTTTTCTTCAATGTAAATGCCACTTTCCCTGGGAGATCAGACATCCATTTTTACTTTTTAGCAGTACCATTTAATCTGCCAATGCCTCTCCTCATTAATTCATTTTCTTGCCTCCCATCAATGTCACTTCTGTGCAAGCCAATTAGTTACACTTGCACTAATTAAAGCCCCAGCGATTCTGCAGCGGTCAATAATCAGAACATAGGCTGGGGGAGTGGCACAGTGGCGACATACAAGGCATACATTATGGTGTCGTCTCTGTCACCACATCAGCTTCACATCTGGAGAAACAAATAGGATCAACAGAAGGAAGTAAGCTTCCCAGGTTCACACACCATTCTCCCCTGTTTGCTTTCTTTGTTCCCACAGCTACATCAGCAGTTGGGGATGGTTTTGGCCTAAAAAGATATGTGTGATACATGCAAAACAAGCTTCACTGATGTCGATGAGAATATGACCTTTCAATAAAACAGTGCACTTTGTTATAGTGACACATTTTCCTCAGAAAAGAACATCTCTCTTTTGTGAGCTGTTCAGAGCCACTGTTCAAAACAGGTGTCACTTGAAGTTAAGGGTTAAATTCAGTTTTATTGGAACAGACTGATGATGTGATTCCCATTTCATGTAATGGGAAACACCTCCTGAAACAATCACTATATTTATGATTTCATTTGATGATAAAGTAGCGTTTTGACACATGGCCTTAATCAGAGGTTAAAGCTCAGGGTACTTAAAAATCCCTGAAGACAGCCATATGAGACTTTAAACCCCTCAACGCCAACCGTTGCTGATTTGCATCATACCGCTTGCATTCAGACTGCAGCCGAGATAGCGTATGCATTCCCCCAGTGCCGGTTTGTGCATATTCAATATATACGTAACAATTTTGTGGCATCAATAAAACTTTTTTACCATTAATGCCAGTTGTCGCTATTTTGCATCATATCTAAATTTTTATCTATTCTATGTGCTATCGACAAATTAACAATCTCCACTTAATTTAGCATCAGCTTGAAAGCAAAAACACAAATAATTATTCTTTTTATATAATTGTAAATAAATTCAGGCGTCAAGGGGTTAACAAACAAATTATGGCAGTTGTTCTCGGGTTAAACTATTCTCAGCCTTTTTTTTTATTAATGAACCAATGAATTGTTTTGTCAATAAAATGACAGAAAATAATGAACAATGATAACTAAAATCACTTCCTCTATCCAGGTTACGGTCTAAAGCCCAACAGATATTCATTTTACTGACATATAAGGCAAAGACAGATAGAAAACTCTCATAGTTTAGAAGATGAAAGTGGCAAACGTTGGGCATTTTTGCTTGAAAAGTGATTTAATGATTAATCAGTTATCACAACAGTAAATAATGTTGGCATTAGTTGACTTACACTGATTAATTGTTTCAGCTCTAACTGCATCAAGGCAGCACTATTTAGTTTAACTCAACATCTTACCTGACTGGTGAAACAGCAGCTGTGAACTAAGCTCTGGTATCAAAGTTGAAGTCAAACAAGACATGTAGCTTACAAAATGTTGCAGCCGACAGCGATATCAAAGTCTTCTATTTAAGTTGTCCATTAACTAAGGTTTACTGTGTTGTGCTGTAATAAGGTGTGTTCACCATCCAAACTTCTGCTTGGGAAAGTTCCTCCTGTTCAGTGTTATTAGGTGGCATGATTAATATGCCAAATGTGAGTCAAATACCACACCCACATCTACATCTGTCTTTCAAAACAGGTTCTTCATGAACTCTCTCTCACATCTCTCTCTCTCTCATGTTAGAAAAATCCACATTGAATTAGTTTCACTACTCGGCCTGCACAGCAGTGACTTTTAAGAATTGCACAAGTGCTTTTGTTCTCTTTGGGGGTCCTGCTGAGCTCATCTTAAACAGAATCTTCCAGGGAATTCAGTCCTGGGCTTGAGAGAAGTCCACACCTCTCATCCTAATCCCTCCCCATCCTGATCTCTTCCTTCACTCCTCTGCAGCTGCATTACTTTCTGGAATTTTCTGACTGCTGTTTACCATCTGGTTGCAATAAAGAGTTCACAAAGACTGCCAAGAAAATAAGTTGAGTCGAGTTGAGGAGCAGGGTTAGTAGTCTTGAACAAACTGTAATGTTTTATAAGTAATTGTATTGTGTGAGACAGCAGTTTTCTTATCAGACATACTTCCACAGCCTTATCTAATCAAGAACTCCAAATGTCACCATTTGATTTGCAAATACCCAAACCAACTCAGCGCAGCTTCACCACCATCATGCAAACACCTCTGTATGCTGTGCCCAATATTAAATGGTACGCAGTATATTGCAGCTTGTTGTTGTTTTCTCATGTATACGGAGAAATTTTATAAAAAAGCGGTCGGATGAACAGATCTTTTTTTTTTTAAACTTGGGCAATAATATCCATTTGGAATAAAAATATGTAGTAGTGTAGACAAGATCTTAAATTGGCCTTTATTAAACATGAATATTTAATGTTGTCATATTTACTTTACAACATTAAACTACTAGTGTTTAGCCTGGTTTAAGTTTAAATTCAAACTGTTCTTTTCTACCATTTAACCGTTTCTTTTAGCTAAACATCCAAATGTTTATCCAATCATTTTAGCTAACATTTTTTTTTAACTGTCATTAGCTTTAGCAAACAATTTCAACTGTTTAGCCATTAACTTTATTTCAAGCATTTCCATTATACTTAGATGCCTACAGCTTCAATTCATGCTACAAGTTTCAACTATTTAGCCATTACGTTTAGCAATTTCAAACATTATGCATTACCTTTAGCTTACCATTTCAGGTGTTTATGCATTACTTTCATTACAACCATATATCCAATACACTTAGCCAACTACTTCAAGCAATTCCCCATTACTTTAGCTAACTGTTTCAACAGCTTATCTGACATTTTGAACTATTGTAGCCATTGTTCTGTTACTTCAGCTAACAGTTTAGCAATCATATTGCACAATTTTAACCATTTCTTTGTTACTTTAATAGCTAAATGTTTCAACTGTTTAATTGTTGCTACGTGTTGAACCACTTTAAACCACATGCTCATCCACATATAGAATCATGTATTTATTATGTTTAGCATCTATAAGATGTCTCTGCTCACTTGGTAACTAGATATTAAGCACTCTCAACAGCTGACTCAGGTTATAGAAATACATTTATAAATCAAACTGTAACTTAAGTTTTTAAATAACTGAACTAGCAAAATCGTATGCTCTCGTGATGTTGACTCTATTTTCCCCCCAGATGTGGGTCACGTTCCTGTTCAGCTAGCCTGTCTTTTGTTGATATTAGCAGACTCTATTTCTAAGCTAACATTAGCCAGTGTTGCACACTGCCAGCACTGCAGGGGAGTGAAAAGGAGGCTTTGAGGCAGGCATAGATGCCACATCCTTAGGATTAACCTGGAAAATCTGCAGTCTTTTACATGGAAATCAGCCCACAGGTTGTTAAAGGCAACCAAAATATTGGGAATGTCTCATTTTTAAATTACGTCAGTGTTTGTTCACACATTTGCATTAAAATGTGGGTGGGGTGGAGGGTGGATATAATCAGCTTCTTTATTTTAACTTTTTCTTGTTTGTTTTCTTTCCTCCTCCTCCTCCTCCTGTGAAAGTTAACTGGATATCTTCATATTCAGGTAGTAGACTAAACAAGACAAATGTCATCTTGGGCTTTGGGAAACACTGATGGCCATTTTCCACCGTTTTTCTGACATTTGATAGACCAAACAACAAATCGACGGATCGAGAATGGAAATAGTTGTTAGTTGCGGCCCTACTTAATTATACTAAAGGATTAGATGAAGTACTCTTAAATTTGGAAAAAAAATTATCAATATTAAATACCATGCAATTGTAATTTTTTATTGCGTTATAGTGGCCCAGTTTCTAAATATAACAAGCTGTCAATGGATCACATTGCATTTTGATTTAATTTTGTTTTCCTATGTGACCTAAGTAGTCCATCCCTGCGTCAATATACGTACTTAAAGGAACATTGTGGAACAAAAACCAAGTCTCTCTGTGGCTCAAACTTTGCTCAAAAAACGTCATTCTTGTGATATGATTGTTTTATGTGCAGGTATTTGAGTTAGGCCACAATCCAAATAGCACAGAATAAAGCCCTAAAACTGCTTAAAGCAATGCATCTTTACAAAAGCAAAAAAGTACCCTAGTTTCTTTGGATGATCCACAGACTTCACACAGTACAGTAAGAAATAAGATAATGCTTTAGGTGGTACAGAAGTGAAACAAACTTTTGGAAATGTTGTTTGGTGTAGATGTGACTCAACTAGGATAGGGCCGCAGGGAGAGGGAGGGCTCTCGCTAAGTGTTGCGCAGCAGAAGAGTGACACTGGACGGCCAGCTGTGCTTTTTTTTTTCTTTCTTTTTTTTTTTTTACCCTTCATCACTTGAGGCTGGTCAGATGTGGGCCAGGCCACTCGAGCCCCGTCATCACACAACATGACCAAATCTGATCCTTAAAGGGTCAGTTCACCCAAACTGCAAAAAAACTTCTGCGGTATCTAGGCGACATGACAGTTGAGTGTTATTTGCCCTGGTTTTCAGGTAGCCATCTTTTCAAACTAAAGGAGGTGGTTTTTTTTGGTTTTTTTAATCAGTCCGATAAAAACTGTTCCCACCGATGATCGCGTGTTGACCAAGAATAACACAAACAGATTCTTCATGAAGATTTTGCTGCTGAATTGTTTCGACCTGAAACTATTAACTAAATAATTAACTGATCAACAATTAATTAATCATCAATTATTTTTATTGTCAGTTTAGATCAAATTTAAACATGTTTTAAGCATAATAGCCTAGTTTTAGCTTGTAGCTTCTGGACATCAGATTTGATTTACTTTTCTATTCTTTGTCTAATGTGACACTAAGCTGATTATCTTTGGTTTTTGAACAGATCATTGGCTTTACAGAACCAGTTTTCACAGTTTTGTGACATTTTATAGACTGAATGACGAATCAGTTTATCAAAAAGGAAAAGAAAAAGAAGACGAATTCATAATTGTACAAACAGATGCAGCCACAAATGTACAAACTTATCTAATATTTCAATGTTATGAGTTCCACAAATGCAATCCTATTCAGCTATACTGCACTGGGGTGCAAGCAGAAATCTGAGAACAATGTTTTTTGTAATTTGTGTAACCTGATCCTTTAATGCACAAAGTTATATAATGGCAAAACATTTGGATTTATTTGTGTTTTAAAAGGGTTGTAAGAAAGGAACGAGCAGCCTCAGTAATAAAAGAGACCTCTAGAAGGCAGCTTTGGCAGCTCCGAGCCACATTAGCTGGAGTAAATATTATATGACAGTGATTTTTTTTCTCCCACTCAGAGTGAGTGATATCTAGATCTTCGCTTGTGCTACTGCCAACTTTCACTACTGAATTTAATTCTTGCAGTATGCTCTGTTTTACTTCGTTAATAAAGCCCGGCCATATTCTGGAGGATGTCGGTTCAGACGCCACAGCAATAAATTATGAGGTGGTTTGAAAATTAGACCCTATTAAAGTTTCATAGTCTAGTGGGCAGAGTGAAAACCCAGATGGTGAGGTTAGCTGCAGTTCTTTTTTACGTCCATCTCAGCATTTAGCAGATATGCCCAAGTATGCACAGTTCTCTGTGCCAAATAGCTCAGGCAGCTTGACGTGATGAAGTGGATAAAAAGCCCAGTTAATTGAACTGGATCAATGGAAACTCCCTGGCCTCGCCTCTTGGCAGGTCCACGGAGGGGTTTCCTAAACTTGAATTTATGTAAACTAATACAGTATGGACTACTGACCCTTATTTGATGACACTGATTCAGGAATCCCATATAGAAGGAAAATGCCTCTGCTCTGGGGGAGGAAGGATGGAGGCCATCACCTCCATTCCTCCTTAGGGAGTGGAGTAATAGTAGAATCAAAGTGGGCTTTTGTTAATTTTGCAGTGGTGCACCTGCCTGGAACATCTGCTGGGGGGGCTGCCTGTCACTGCAACATTTTACAAAGCCACTGGGGGCCCAGAGAGTGTGTGATGGAGAGGAGATCCTGGGACAAAGGTACATGGAGGAATTGATTGATGGGTAGATGGATCCCAGTCAAGGCGGCTGGGAAAGGTGGATGTAATGGAGGGGAGAGGAGGGCGGGGAAGGCTAAATGAATAATGAGGATGTGGAGGACTGATGAGACGTGCAGTGCGTACCTCCTCCTCCTCATGCTGCTGCGGCTGCTGACAGGGCTGCGGTCGGCCGTACGGAGTGTGTGAGCCCCGGCGCCTTCACCCGCCATCACCGCCTCTCCGGACTGGAGGCAACCCGGGCTTTTAATGCCTGCTTTCCCTCCCACTCCTGCTCCTCTAATCGCGCTGACACCTTGGAAGCGCTCCGTCCCTGCTCGTCCTCATCCCCACAGGCTCAACAAACCTGCAGCTTTTTGGTTCTCCTCCTGCTGCGACTCCTCCTCTCCTCCCTCTCCGTTATTCAGCGCCCCTCTACCTCCCTACTTCACACGGATTTCTCCGCTTCACCTCGCTGTTTCAACTGCTGTTCCCTGCTCTTATCCAAGTTCGTCCCGCTCCTCTCCGGAGGTGCTGCTTAATGTGAAAACGTTACGAGAAAACGCCACAGCATCCATGCACGTTTATCCAGAGAGCGATCCGCTGGAAGGATGGCAGAGCAGCGGCGACGGAGCAGCAGGAGTGCGGCTGGTACTTCACGATGCACCGCAAGGCTGATGTACAGTAGAAGAGTGGTGCAAAAGAAAAAAAAAGAAAAAGGAGAAAAACACAATTTAAAAAAAAAATAACCTATCATCTCCCACCTCTCACTGCCAAAACATGCTCCCCAAGATTCGGGGAGAAAACAAAAACAATTACTCATCTACCTCCAACCCCCCCTCTGCTTCGGTTTTTCAGTCCGCCCCTTCTTGTTTTTCTTCTCCTGGCTCTCCCCTCCGCTCCGTCTTGGACCGAGCCCTGTCGGATATCTGAGCCGGGCAGGGCAGCTGCTGGCCCGGGGAAGCTGCCTGTCAGACACCGCTACACTGACGGAGCTCCACCACGTCACTGCATTCTTAGCGGAGCATCTCACGTGACCCAGTTAGTCGCTCACGCTGCGTTCACGGAGCGTGGGTGAAAGAAAAACAAAACACCTTCCACCTTCAACTCAGGAACACTCACATAATGTTCACATAAACACGCCCCGGCTGTTTTTCCAACCTATTGCGTGGAATTTTATTTTCTAAAAGAGAGTTATTGCAATAAAATTCACAATCATTGGTTTGTATCACGTAATGCATTTGAAAGATGGTGGATTTTCATTGTTCTATGATATTTCAAGACACTCATAAAATACCTAATTTTGAAATGTGCTAGCTTTTGTATTCTAGGAAATTCTAGTGGGAAAAAAATCACACAAAACTTATCTTGATAAAACTGTGCTGTAAATCGTTCCAAATAACAAAAGCTAGAAGACAGTCATGGATACACAATCAGAAGGCCTTTAACTTGGCTTTGTAATCACATAATTTCAACTGCAAAAAAGTTGCTTTTTGAGTAGAAAAGCCAGTAGATACCCTTAATTGTCTAAACTGACTTGAGAACTTTGGCATGCGATTGTTGTGATGGTTTAGTATTTGGCTTCCAACTCTGTCACAGCTCGAGAATAATCTAACCTTTACTGATTATTGGGTTAATTCCTTCTCTGCATTTGACCCATCCTATTCAAAGTTAACCGTAACTATACATACTAGGAGCAGTGGGATGCCCGGGGAGCAGCACCCAAAGAGCAGTCAGGGGTTAAGGGCCTTGCTCAAGGGCCCACAGTGGTGGTGACTGGGACAAGCGGTCGCTCTCACTTTCCCACCTCAACCTCTTACCAGTCCAGGGGCTTGAACCGGCGACAAGTTCGCTTCACAAACCACTAGACCACCACTGCCCCTTAATGACCCATACATTGTTCACCCTTTAGCTGGTAGACTACGGTTTTTAATCGACTTGCTTTTTTGTGTGTTTTTAGTGGCAGCATTTGAATGAAAGCATGAGCTGGAGAGGAATAAGAGGTGGATCTGACTAAGAACCTGAAGAAACAATGTATTACACCAATGCAATCACCATGTTTCAATTTGGTCACATGTGCCAGAACCATAAATTGAATGAGTTGCTGCAGTTTCATTACCACATTGGTTAACATCCTCACAGTCTATGGTTAACAGTGGTTACCAGCCCAGTGGCACCAAGCACTGTTAGCATCGCAAATGGCATTAACTAAGACTAGCACAAACTAACTAGCTTCGTTAGCAAGGTGTATCCATAATTCACTTCAAACTGTTACAAATAATTTTCACAACAAATAAATAAAAACAGTCAACAATCAAATATGTATTTTTGGTTATTTAAGTGTTTGCCACAGATATGCATTTTTATGCCTCAGGTTGAGGTGGTAGCAACTTGTCAGTCTCACCATTGCTATGCTTTGCCCTGCTTTATTGTCTGTTATACTTTAAATGAGACCATAATTTACATAATGAACATCATGTTCTATTAAAGGAGGCTTAAAGCTAGTGACTCAAACCATAAACTCATCAGGAAAATGTTTACTAAAGTAATAAATAGAGTGAGAAGTGAGATAATTTTCTCATAGACCTCTTTACAATCTGATTTCTTTTTGTTGTATCAAGAGTCGCTCCTCGTTTGCTGTTGCAGGTTTAAGGCACTTCTGCGTTGGCTTGACTTTTCCGAGCCAAAGGCTATGTCCTGCTTTTATGTACAGCCAATGGGATGACCTTCACTAGACACCATCGGCATGCACAAAGCCAAATCCATAAAGAAGTAATTTTCTCACTTTGGCATCATCACCTAAACCCCATTCAACGCCTTTGAGGTGAGTGTTGTGACCTCACTGACCTCATTATTGGCCAATATTAGACATAGAATGAGAGAACAATCACATACGGGTAAATGTCCATATATTTTTTCCCGTCTTGTGCAGTTATGTATTCAATTAAAGTTGTGGTCCAATAACAAACAGGTAATGTATAGAACGGGAAAAAAAACTGCAGGTTGTCACTTTGTTTTGGTCCTCCACACTCCCGTCCTGAAATGATATATTACACATATAACTATCAAGGTGATGAAAATCATCAGTTTTGCTTGCTTTAATCTAAATCTAATGTAAATTCAGTTAAATGACAGACAAATCGAGATCCATTCCATGAAACCTCCGGTTCGCAAACAGTGTTTTCCACATTGACGCTGAGGTAGATCTATTTCTTTTAGAAGGAAGCTCATTTCTACAAACTTTCCCACATCCACTGAATGCAACATCACTCCCTCCTCTCCCCCTCCACCTCCAGAGCCAACCACCCTGCTCCCCCTCTGTGGGCGTAAAAAAAAGGGGATTTAACTCAGTAAGAGCATGGTGGCCAGTGGTTGTCTGGTAACAGCTGGATTTGCCACCATTGTGCTCTTTGTTTAACACTGCCTGCAATGGTTCTCCCTGGACGGCACCTTTTATAACAATTCAAAATTTAAAATGTGCTCCTCTTTTGCCCTGTTTGCTACATTAGTAATGCATCATTATGCACACATGATTACCAACTATATTTAGCATGCTTTCACATCTAGACTGACAAAAAAAACAAAACATGACCGCTGACGGCACTGACTTTCTGCCTCCACTGCAGCTCGACGATGAAACCCTACCTGCCTCATTATTGACTTAAAGACAATGCAAACCCTTCATCAGCCTTCAGTCATGTTTACACTCATGCACCTCAAGAGAGTGTTTCTTGATAAGGGATGAAAGCAGCTTGTCTCTTTCCCTCTCTCAGTAGAAGTGGAGCAGATGGAATTATGGCTCATGCAAAAGAAGCTCACCGCTTAGGGGACAGTGAGCCAGGGGGGAGAGTGGCCTCTCGCAGCACTGTAAATATTGTAAGGTAGCACCACAGCATAGGAGCGCAGGTGACTGAATAATTAATAGGAGCTGTGTCTTTGACAGAAATACTTTGGAGGCCATTAGCTCTGCTACCTGGTCGGTGAGAGCATATTTGTCAGGAGAAAGTAATGCCGGTGTGGTAATTGATTTCCCGTGGCTGCCAGGTTAGAGGCAGCGTGCCTTTGTACATTAATATCATGTGGCATCTGTTAGATAGGTGACTTCCTCAACTTGTCTAACCTGACTGCCCCAGCAAAGACCCACGTATCAAAATTTAAATTGTCATCATTAATTGCTGGTGCTCGGGGAGTATCTTGGAACAACACGTCTGCCTCTCCTGCTGTAGCTCAGAGAAACCCAGTCTGCTGCAAACAAACACACAGATGTCCCCATGTGCTGTAGATTTTAATGCAGATGCACACAAACCCATGCTACATCTTTTTTTTTTATTCTTTAAAATGCCCTGCAGATGTTTTAATAAACCATATTAGAGGTCTTGTAATGTCATTTTGCTTTTAGCTCACAAAATGTCAGTGGAAGCATGTGTGTGCTTTGGCACAACGTGAGGCGCTATTCACAAAATATGACTCCTGTGAAAGGCAAATAAAGATAGAGACCACATTTCTTTCTTTCTTTTTTTTTTTTTTTTGTTTTGTTTCAAACACTAAAAAAAATATAAAAAAAATACAGCCAAGTTCCCTTTCTGTGCAAAGCAATAAGTTCAAACACCAATGGTTCAGCGTTTACATAGCAACCTGGAAACCCTTTCACATTTGAATAATTTCTCATTTCTATGCTTTGAGTCATGGTCAATTCACCATATCGGCAAGTTCTGAAAAGAAATGCTGAATGACATGGCAAATAATGCAGTTAAATCTACCTATTTACACTGTGAGTTTAATCAACTGATGAATTGATTGTTTTTTCTTTGGTCTAATTCTTTCTAAAGTGCATTTTCCTCATGTTGTTCTGTACTTTACTTTCTCTCTCATGCGCTGCTGGGGGAAGGACAGGTTGGTTATCTCAACGTTACGCCTTTTAAGAAATGCAGTCTCAGATGAAATGTGAGCTGTTATTGCTTCTCTTAAAGAGTGCAGTCGCAATATCCTGTGGCAGAGCCTCAAGTGCAGGCAGGGATGTCTCTGTGAATATCTTTGCCTTCACTCAGACTCAGCCCTCTGCTCGGTGAACAAATATTAGGGGTCAGCTCTGTTATAGCAGAGGACACATTACAAAGCATTGAGCATTAATTTGCTCAATTTCATATTATCCTGGAAACGTTTCAGCTTAAAATGACCCAATTTAAATGTTGATGTCGTAAAAATAGATTTTGCAAATCCCACCTTTGCACCTGCAATCAACACATTTGTCCCTGGCTGTCTAAATCGAGTAGTTAATAAATCATTTGCATAAATAACACATGTGTCTCATAGAGGATGAGTCAGAAATCCAGAATTGTGATAAGTACATTTGGCCATGTTAATAACAGAATGAAAATGCAATGTGTGTCGGATTCATATGAAAAAGCATTTCCTGAGCAGATCTGATCAGAAAATGCATGCAATTCAAACATTTGGCAGGCAGTCCGGATAGTAGCATGCCTGTCAGAACGGATTGTGTGAATTCTTGCAGATGGGCAACAAAAAGAGCAGTGTTTACTGTCAACATATACAGACAGAATAATGCAAGTTAGCATGCATGCAATTCTGTCTGCATTTTTTTCTCAAGAAAGAGAAATCTGACGTCAGTTTGTATACAGGTGACACATTTTAATTCCACGTGTAAATCCATCTCAATAACATCCAGACCCGTGTGGACATAAGATGCTTGTCATTGCCTGAGCTAAAGAAAGCCAGGGCTGTCTAATCGTCACTGCCAGATATAGATGTGGTCAGACAGTCTGAGATCTAGCCACAATGTACAAATGAGCCATGTAAACAAGGAGAGCTGCAGGCGAAAGCAGGAACTCGTGGATAGACAGTTACAAAGGATGCATGACATTTCCTTTTGTGGCACGAGAATATTGTGCAGTGATCTCATATTTAACAGCTTTATACAATCAAATCTCAAGAACCACATGGCAAATGGGTATAGAGAGCAAAGATAGAAGAGAAAAAGAGTAACAAACAGACTTCACTGTAATCTGACGCTTGAAATATAAAATCTCCAGTCCGAAGTTCAGAAGTAATTAAAAATATATTTTTTTAAAAGAGGGAATGAAGTTTGAAGCTGTGACGCGTGGGAACCAGGGCCTCAGTTGAATGGGTTAAATGAAAGTTTTTACAGATGCAATCTCAGGGTCTCAATGCCGACAAATCTGTTGTCTCGTATAACAAGATTTATTCCCACAGCACTGTATTAGAGCTACAGAATGGTCTGGCTGCATCTCATTATCTTTCTGCTATAGAGGAGGGTTGTTTTCAAAATGATCTTGCTCAGCCCAGGATGCAGTAATGATGCCCCTGCAAAATAGTAATGGTGGAATTACTATGTGCCAGAAAAGGCAGGCTTATACCCGAAGCCTACATCCGGTGATTCTGTCAAAGGTATGTCTTAGTTTCGATTGATATTCTACTTTTTGAAATCCAGCTTTTTTGTTACTTAAATGGGTTGGAAGTATTGTCGATTTGATATCCCATTCCATGCTACATGTCATTTACATGCTATTAAGAGGGCCATAAGCTTATATTAATCCAAATTTCATAGATTTGGGGAGCCTCTGTCCCCTTAAATCTAATCTCAACAAGACAAAAGAACTGTCTTCTCTACATACTAAACATATTATCTTCACATTAATGAGCTATGTATTGTTCCAAAACTTGCTTAATAAACAGCCTTGCAGCACTACAACAAATTATATATGATAAAAAGATATGTATCTACATTGCAACACACACAAAAAGAACTCCAAATATAATTTTAGAATAGTTCAGCTGTTCCCTGTTCAAGGCTGATATAACACAGGATAACATAAATGATTTTCTATATATAAAGAGATCCTTGACTGGCTTTCATAAGTGGGTAATTATCTAATCCATCACATAATACATGCTTCAGATTTTAATATGTGCTATACTATTATCTAATTAGTTTTATATTAATATGCTTTAAAGAGATGTAAAGCGTAGGAGTGAGGCAGGGAGGTGGAGTGGTTAGAGAGGCTGTCTATCAAGCACATTCAAGGCTCTGTGTTGGCCATCAGACACCTGGATAAAACGTCCTCAGCCAAGAGACTGGCTAGAGAGCAGATGATATGATGACCTCTGACCTCCCTGTGAAAGACCACATGAAAGTGTAAAACATGTCATCATTATCATCTATTTGTTTCTGAGAAAAATATTTGATATTGTGAGTGTGGATTTTTGTTAAAGTGGAAAATAGAGAGGGAGATATCTGGGCTTCTGAAATGCCCAGGATTGCTTTAGGCTGAAATTATTATCAATGATAATTAGTCTGTGTAAATACATGGGGAGTGTGCAACACAGCGCTGATGTATGGGTAGTCATTGAGATACCATATTCAGTGACACTGTAATGTAATTATCCATCCATCCATTATCTACAGTATAGACCGCTTAATCCTCTGTAGGGTCATAGGGGGGCTAGAGCCTATCCCAGCTGACTCGGGCGAAGGAAGGGTTCACCCTGGACAGGTCGTCAGCCTATTGCAGAGCTACACAGAGACAGACAACCAAGCACACTCTCATTCACACCTATGGACAATTTAGAATAATCAGTTAACTTCAGCATGTTTTTGGAATGTGGGAGGAAGCCGGAGTAAACGCATGCTGCACAGGGAGAACATGCAAACTCCACACAGAAAGATCCCAGGCGTCCTAACTGGGACGTGAACCGGGAATAATCTAGCTGTGAGCTATGTGAGGCGACGGTGCTAACAACCAAGCCACTGTGCAGCCCTGTAATTATCCAGTTGTTTGCTAACAAGTTAGCCATACTGGTACATACTGTGCATGTGCAAGAAAAACAAACTGTGGACAATCTTGGTCATCCACACCTTTATAGTTTCCATCAACAGAGCCCAAACGCAGAGGAAAGTTCTCCAGAAGTCTTGTGCTATGTCCACACACTGTGCTCAACACACCGCAGGAATCAGTGACAGCCAACAGCCAAATCTTTAAGTAGCTGCTAAATCCTGTCAAAATTGCACTTTGTGTTTTCTGTGTTTGGAATGAGTTGCAGTGTAGTTTGTGGACACAAATTTAGAGCTGCACATGGACACCAACCGAGTCAGCCACGGGAACTGCCGAACTTACATACTTGCTGAAATGACTAAATTTATGTCATACAAACTCTCACAAGTTTAACACCAGCCTTGCATTGCCATTCTGACAAGGACTTTATTGAACTGGATACCTTTAATACTGGATTACAGGTAAGACAATACCTTTGTTTCAAAACTAAATAATGTTGTTTTTTTTTCGAAAACACAAATGGGAATTCAGCTTAGTTGTATTGGAATGTCATTTTTGGGAGACAGGGTTGGACTGTCCTCTCCCAGGAAATGTTGAATGTCAAATACTTAAATTCCTGCATTCTGGTGATTTTTTATGCACCGATATGGTCAGTTTCCTGCATCAATTTTGGATGGAAATGTTTTTATGTATAGGAAAACATGAAATGTGAAATGTGGGAGCCAATTGGTCAATTGAAGATGTAATGCAGCTCTCAGCCATTTTAGTATTTATTCTCCTGTAGATCATCTTTTCTTCTTAAGCATCTTCCCTGCTGAGTCAACACATACACGGATCAGGCATAACATTTTGACCACCTGCCTAATATTGTCTTGGTCCCCCTTATGTGGTCAAAAATGCTCTGAACCATTGGGCATGGACAAGAGGACCTCTCAGGGTGTCCTATGGGGTCTGGCACCAGGACGTTGGCAGTGGATCCTTTGGTTACTCTAGGGTTGTGCAGTGGGGCCTCTATCAATCAAACTTGTTCTACTGCATCCTGTTGATGCTTGATCAGAATGGGGTCTAGGAATTTTGGAGGTCAGATCAACATCTTGGGCCATTGTCATGTTCCTCAAGATGTTCCTGATTGTTTAATGTTTTTGCCATGTGGTGGGGTGCATTTTCCTGTGGGGTAGGCCAGTGGCATTTGGGATTTCCATTTGCATGAGGGAGTGTGCTTGTTCTGGGACAATGTTTATTTGGGTGTCTAAGTCTCATCAACATGGATGCCAAAATCCAAGGTTTTCCAGCAGAACACCACATAGCAC
>OMNN01019951.1:0-10440 GCA_900302755.1 Chromis chromis
TCGGGGGACAGACACAGTCTCTATAGGAAAAAGGGAGGATGACAGCCGTAAGGAAGCAGCAGAGAAGCGTGTAAGACTGCAACTCTGCTTCCTGGTCTCACCTCTGGACTGTCAGGGGTTTGGCTTTCTAATAAATCTATCCATATTCCTAGATAAGAGAGCCGCACCATCCAAAGTGGGATGTATGCCGTCTCTCCTAATGAGACCACGTTTTCCCCAGAAGATCTTCCAATTTTCTATGAAGCCCACATTGTTTTCTGGGCACCACCTCGACAGCCAGCGGTTGAATGACGACATGCGGCTATACATGTCATCATTGATCACATTAGGTAGGGGTCCAGAGAAAATTACAGTGTCCGACATAGTTTTGGCATATTCACACACCGACTCAACATTAATTTTAGCGACTTCCGATTGTCTTAATCGGACGTCGTTACCGCCGACGTGAATTACAATCTTACTATATCTACGTTTATCCTTCGCCAGCAGTTTTAAATAGGATTGTACGTCGCCTGCCCTGGCCCCAGGAATACATTTGACTATGGCCGCTGGCGTCTCTAACTTCACGTTTCTCAGAATAGAGCTGCCGATAACCAGAGTCGGTTCCTCAGCAGGTGTGTTGCTGAGTGGGGAAAACCTATTTGAAACGTGAACGGGGGTTGGGTGGTGAACCGTGGACTTCTGCTTGGGACTACGCTTCCTACGGACAGTCACCCAGGTGGCCTGGTTTCCCGGCTGCTCGGGAACTACCGGGGGACAGCTAACAGCAGCTATGCTATGCCGCTCCGTACCGGCTATGGAGGGCTGGCTAGCTGCTACAGCTACCGGGTTGAACATGGTACGAAGCTGTGTCTCCAATTGGCTAAGTCTCGCCTCCAAAGCTACAAACAAGCTACATTTATTACACGTACCATTATCGTTAAAAGAGGAGGGCGAG
This sequence comes from Chromis chromis, assembly GCA_900302755.1. NCBI lineage: Eukaryota > Metazoa > Chordata > Actinopteri > Pomacentridae > Chromis > Chromis chromis. Next base: position 938 of record OMNN01019951.1, read on the forward strand.
TAGCTAAACATGTGACACACTGAGCAGGAGAGAGAGGGGGAGAGAGCGGGGGGAGACAGAGAAGCCATCTGTAGCTTAGTTGCTAGGCTAGCGGATTCAGAAACGAGATTAAATAAGCGTCTACGAAGCGATTTTTAGACACAGGCGCCCTAGAAGCGGTCTGTGCAGTAATTTAATTGATCGTAGACGGACTTAAGTATTTAAAAATCAAATAATTACTAGCAGACTGACAACAAGTCGTGAACAGCTGCAATACTAGCACACTCAGCCACAGACAGAAAACAGGAAGCGTTACGTCACCTTGCGCAGGACAGGAAGCAATCAGGCAAAAACAAATCAGAGTAAACCAAACCTAATTCAGAAAAGAGGCGAAACTACAAAACCAAGAAACACTAGCAACAGGGGAGGAATCCAAGGAAAACTAATATGGATTAACTAAAGCTAGACTAACAAAACGGGGATACTCACAGGGGACAGGGAAACTAAACTAAAGGTGCAGGTGGGTTTGGGGAATTGGGGATCGTCGAGACAAGCGTCTGAGCAGAGGCGGGTGCAGGGCGGTTAGGTGGCAGCAGCTTGGGGAAGGTAGGCAGGAGACAGGTCGGGGACCGGCAGGCAAATGTGATAACAATGTCTGGCAATGTGTGGAGGAATAAGCTGTGCTTTTATGGGTCTGGGTGTTTGTACACAGGTGAGCCGATCCCCGCAACTGTGTCCAATCCCTGTGATAATTACTCACACACTGTATGTAAGTTAATTCAATAAGCCAACTTTAATTTTAATGTTTGGACAACTAAAAATTACAAGTTAATTCAACAAGATACTGAGTTAAAATAATGTTAATTTAATTTTTTTGTGCTTTTACAACTCAGTGGTACAAGATATCAATGGAGGTTTGTTGAATTTACTAGTTATTTTATGTTTCGTTTTGTACAACATGAAATGTTTTCTTATCACAAAAAAATTAATTGATGGGACTACTTTGTGAGTTTCACCTCTGTCACCCCAACTTATAATTCAGAGTTAAAGAACCTTAGATACATGTGCAAACAAATTAAATGTATTAGCTTGTCTAACTCTTTAGCGCTTTTAAGGCAGCCAGATGGTTCATTTTTACTTTATTTTTACTTTTGACTGATGTATCTGGAAAGATATGGGCATGTAGGTAAGAAGGTTTTGATACTCACACAAATACTGTGACTAGTAATGAATGAAGTGAGAAATCTGAACACAAACACCGAAGTTCTTAATAATAAAGAAAACAAATATCTCATATCATTCAGGAGAAAAATGATTTGCCATGCTTAGCTAAAGACATGTCATGTTACTAATCGTTTTTGATTTTCTGATAAAAGCGTAGGTAATGAATTTGTTGATAAAGATCATAAATGGTGTGTTTGCAATCTACTGTAATCAGTCTAGTGCAATCAAATGATGCTGACTTCCTCACATTTACATTATTAACAGACAATATTTTTGGATCGCTGCAGCAGATGGTAATTACATTACCCAATTAATAGTGTTCATTCAAACTCATTTTTTCACCTGTATTATGAACCCATTAAAGTATTCATTTTATGTCACATCCCAAATAGTGTAACAGTGGCACAAGTAAAGACACGTGTAAAATAAAAAAAATCTAAACTAAATCTGAAATATCCAGCAAAATTGGTTAACAACAGGTAATATTAGTGATTATAATCTTCTGGTCTTAGCAGACCAAGTTAAACTAAAATAGCAAAACTCCTGAGTTTACTGGGACAAACATGTGCAATTTGTCACTTGTGAAAATTATGTTATTTCTTCTCTCAATAGTTACATAGTCTCACTTTTAAAAGTACAATGTGTAGGATTTAGTGGCGTCTGCCAGTATGGTTGCAGATTGCAACCAACCGAATACTCCTCGCCTCACCCTCGTCATTAAAGGTGTGTAAGAGAAGTTACAGTGGCCGCTGAAAACATTAAAGGCCCTTTCTCGTGCCAGTGTTTTGTTTGCCTCATTCTGGTCTATTGTGGAAAAGGGATGGCGCCATATGGACTCCATGGCAGAGGACCTGCTCCTTCTGTGGTTATAGAGGACTCATTAAAAGCTAATAAAATCACAATGCTTAAAATTTTCAGATGATTACACACTAATGAAACATAATCCTGAATATATCAGAGCCCATGAACCCCACACACAGGTCATTTAAAGAAAACTGTCATGTTGTAACATTCTGAGATAGAATATTGTAAATGTTCATTTATATAAGGACCATTTAATGTTTTTTTTTGTTTTGTTTTTAAAATTATTAATAATTCCTGGGACACACTCTCCATTGTCTAGATGCTACAGTGGCATTGTGTGCATTACTGAAAATACAAGACTACAGGCATAAGTAGATTGAGATGAGACAAACAACATGCTCAATCTAATATCACACAACAACTATAACGTTTTGTATCTTTATTGAACAAAGTGAGTGTTCCCAGGATTTCGTAAGTGGTCAAATCTACGTAGGTAACAGTAACCACTAGCATTTCTGGTAGCTTCAGATCAGACCTGCAGAAAGTTCAGAAGTCATTTTTACTGTAGTGGTAATATCACCCTGTTCTGTCTCACCATGTAACGTATTTTAGAGTACTTTAAACCCCTCCTTGCTTCTTATGTGTTAGTTAAAACAGATTGTTCATAATTGTAATTTTGATGCAAATCTGAACAGATTTTAAGATTAATTTATACATACGGCAACTGCAAAGGATTCACTTTTCTTGCCACGCTGTATCCCCCCATTGAACTGAATGAATTGCTCAAGTGAGAAGACACTTCAGAGAATTCAGCAGCTGTTTGGGAATTAATAATGCATCAGCATGACAGTCACTCTGGAGATTAGACAGGGATGGATGGAGATCAAATAACACTGCTAAATGATTGTCTTTCCCTGCCAATACGTCAAGATTGAAACCAAAAGGAAATGACTGGTTTGATGTTGTTGGAGCAGCCACAGTCACAGTCTGGTCAGAAATGTTTTAGATTTTTTTGGCTGTCAAATGCAAACTCAAATCATGAGCAGACACTGACTATATTTGGTCATCATAAGTGAAAGTAGGCCTCAAATTTAAAAAAAAAAAAAAGAAAGTCATAATTGGATTGTTGAAGATACATTTCAAAATATCAGGATAATGAATTAGACTCACATTGGATTTGTCAGTTACTGAAACTCTGCATGTAAAATTTAAGTTGTTCAAATGTTTTAGTATTACCTGAGGATTACTGGAAAAACAATAACCAGGGGTTCAAGCCCTGTTAAAGTCGCTGTCCACATTATTCATATTTGCTCAAACAAAGTGACAAAAAATTTTTTTTTAGATTTATTGTGAGAAACATGAGAGATTCTGGGATTGTTCTGAATTCCATTATCGAATTGCTGATATCTTTGCCTTATGCCACAGCAGATGGTTTGGGATCATTTGTATCAGAGGAATGGTTCAAGAAACAGGTTAAAAGGTGTTGCACAACAGAAGTTAGACAGCATTAGAGCAATGATGAGGCTAAAAAGGCTGAGCTTGTTGCAAAATGTTATAAAATTGTTCAGTAATGGGATCATCACTGGACTTCTTGAGTTATTACTTTAAAGGGTTGTCATTACTTTCCTTTTTACCATTATAGAAATGACTGGCGTAGGCAGGCCTGTTGTACGTATGGGCAGAGGTGGGCTTCAGCCTATCTAAACATGCATTTTGCCCACCAAATTAAAAGTTGAGATTTTTCTTTTCAGCCAATGAAAAAATAGCACAGATAATACCAGCACTCTTTCTAACTTCTGATTGAATGGGCGGCTACAGTCTGCCACCAAAGTCGAAGGCCGTCTCTCAGAGCATCTAAAGCAAACAAACACACACAAAGTCGCACTGCTCGTAAAAATCATACATTTAAATGCATTACCTGCCCTAACTGGTGTATAAATTGGAACAAATTACTGTCCTAAATGTTCACTTTAAGTGTTAGGCTCCGGCTTCCTCCCACAGTTCAAAGAAATGCTGAGGCTATGTGTGGCCCTGTGATAGACTGGTGACCTGTCCAGGGTGAACCCTGCCTTCACCCAGCTGGGATAGACTCCAGCGTCCCTACAGAGGATGAAGCTGTGTATAGATAATGGATGGATGGATGAGTGGTGCTGATCTATAAAAAGTATAGTCCTCAAATCCATCTTTCTAAGATTTTTAAAAAGCTACACAGCAAATGACATCTATGTTTTGCTTTTTTGCGTTTACATGTCTTTGTAATGAATAGAAGGGGAACTAATCTGCAGAGAAGATGACTCCCAAAAATGACCTGCTATTTTAGGGTGGTTTCAGCCTTTTACAGGGAGAAAAGAAGACACATTTCAAGACTTTTAAATAATGTTCAAATGGTGAACAGGTGCAGTGATACACAACTATCATGTAGTGAAAACTGAGATTGTGTGATTTTGTTTAGTTCTTCATCTTAGCTAACTATAACATTAGCTATTTATCTATGATGACGAGCAACAGATATAGTCAGCTCATTATAATGTGAATATGATGGTGCTGTATTAATGGTTTAGTTACTCCCTTTGTTAGCAAACCTAAATGCTTTTTTGATATTTATTTATTATTTTATATTTATTTAAAATGGTTTATACTGAAAATATATATTTAAATCATTCTTAAATTATTAGTCAGTGTGCTTTAGAAGTGTCCACATAGTTCTGGCCTACTTAGTGGCAGTAAGAGCTTATGGAGGTCAATGAGATCATTTTCAACGTCAGTATTTTAGATTGTAGATCACAGGTAACTATCTCTATCCATCAATGGACTGCAATATTGTGTTAGCCAAATTACTCTTAATAGACTTTAGGGTGTATTAGCTTATGGTAAAGAGTTGTACTGTATGTATGCACACAGCAGTTTTAGTCCAGTACCTTTTGTTTAGTTCACTTAACAAGAGCATGATATTCGCTTTCCTCAATCAGCTGCAAGCCCTCAGTGTGATATCAAATCTTTGCTCGTCTTGCTTTACTCCATACATCAGCCGACCGGAAAACACTAGTCTTTAGATCTGTTCCCAGGTCTGCAGTAATGAGACAGCAGTAATGGATCTCCAGGGGCTGCCGACACTGTTCGGCTGGTCTGGACACTGGTGGGCATACATCATTAGCCTATGTTTTCACATTGCTAAACACTCATTAGGAGTGACAAACACACACTTTATAGCAGTACAAACAGGTGCCCAAATGCACACACATAGACATGTAAATGCAAAACACACAGTGCTTATTGATTCTGGGGCGGTGAAATGTCAGAAGTGTCATTGCTGAAGTTACAGAGGAAGTCTGTGGAATAGTGATGTGCTGAAAATCATGATTGTGCCAAATTTAGCCCTTTGTATGTGTGTATGCATGTGTGTGTGTGTGTGTTCTCCCTCATATTGAGACAGAAACAGAAAAACAACAGAAAAAGAGAGATGAACTCAAACAGCGGCAGAGACAGCGGAAAAGACAGATACAGATGTAGAGACTGACAGCAAGCAAAAGAAGCTGAAATATTGTCAAGGCATACGATGGAAGGCAAAAGATAAATACAACCAAATGTTCCTGCCAACATTCAAGTGTTAACTAGACTTAGTGGACTTTATTTGGATTTAAATACTGGCAGTGTGTTCAAGTGCCAATTATTACTTTAATAGTAAATCGGCAATCCAGGTCTGAATGGTTGTATTACATCGTAGCTCTCCAGACCATTCTTAGGAGCAGAAATGTTGTCTTTCAGCTTGTCTTCAAGGTGGACTGAGTTTTGTATCTCTTTGATGGTGCATGGGCAACATTAATAACTGATGACAGATTATTATGTTTTGTTTGCCTGCTGCTGTGCTGGATTGGAGCAGATAGTAGGCCTAAGGATGTCAGCTCACAGCAGACAATATTTGAACAACACACTGGTTATTTTACTGCTTGTTAATATATTTTTCATTAAAAAAAAAAAAAAATCTACTCAAAAGTTGCAGCCCAACAGTAGTTTCCTAGTTGCTGTCAACAAAATGTCCTCTTTGTCCTTTTCTTCCTATCAGATTTGAGCATCTGATATTTGATCATTCTGGTTGATTGTTGGTAAAAATGACTCATAAATGTACAAGATCAAGCATGCTAATAGACTGGAAGACAGCAAGAATTCAACACTGTGAAGTTTTCTTTTTACATATTCTTTCAGTTAGTAGTTAAACAGTCTAACTCAATCTTGCTTAGTGTGTGTACTGTGAGAGACACCTCCACCACATACTGATTGACAGGAACTGCAATTTATGGATAAATGACATCAATAACTATGAAAATCTTTGTTTTATCCACTATTCTGCACCAGTTTTCAAATGTAGTTTAATTCCTATTTTCCACCCTGTCATGGTCTCAAAGCATGTAGGATGTCAACTTGATTAGCCCATTGGTCATGTGTCAAATAGCTGGCTAGCTTACTGCTAACACTTCTCTCCCCTCAACCTCTAAAACCATCTCAGCCACTGTGTATATGATAAATCCTTTCAATAACAAAGTGCAGTTCTTGTAGAGCTGAAGTTTCTATTTACTCAGCAATGTTCTCTATTCATTGTTGTATCCACTCTTCCTGCCTTCCAGCTACAATGGACTGTCAAGTGAACACAGAATTTAAGTGTCACATTTTTTCTACTTTAACTTTCTCCATTTTCTCATTCTCTTTTGTCTCTTCCGATCTTCACTGTCCTCTATTCTTTATTTTCCAATTTCTCTTTTCTCTTTATTCTTCTCTATGGCCTGTCAGCCAGAGGAACTGACAAATGTTCTAGAGATCTGCAACATCGTCTTCACCAGCATGTTCTCCTTGGAGATGATCCTCAAAATCACAGCTTTCGGCTCCTTTAACTACCTGAGAAACCCCTACAATGTCTTTGACGGAGTCATTGTCATCATCAGGTATCATGCTTTTTTGTTTTGGCTTGCCAGACTGTTGTGGAAAGAGGTCACACAGTTAAATTATTTATGCTTTGTCAAATTACTGTCTACCTGGTTGACATGTACCACCTGTACTGTATGGATTTGGATGCCAAAGCGTCAGACAGCAGCAAACAGGTTTTGTCTTTTGTTGTTTGTGCCGACAGCTTCAGGTGAGTGGCTATGCCTTTGATCTGCTGGCATTTTTTTCCAATTCATCTGGTTAGGCGCTTTTGTCTGTGATCCCCATTATAACCCTGAGATCAAATACACATCAAAGCAACTGAAACTGAACAAGATCAAATGTGCAGCCCATCATAGAAGATACATGTTGATTGAACATATCTACATCTGTCTTCTTATCTCTTGCACCATTACCAATTTCCCTCTCTTCATCTATCTGAATGTCCTCAGCTATTCATACAGAGCTGCTATGTAAAAGTGCTCCTATTCAATCTTTGCCAATAATAGCCGACCCTATTTTGATATGCTGAGTGGAGCCTTTGATAGCTACCACCATCAGAAGACAAATTTCTTTAAAGCCAGATTTTCCACTAGGGAACGGTTCTCTGTTCTTGATAAATACCCACCAGGACGCAAAAGGAGATAAGGTAAAAGTTCAGTGATCCCCGCACTGTGGTTGTTCTGCGGCAGCAAACAGCAATTAACAAATTTAATTAAAAGTATTTTAGCAAGAGCTTGATGCAGTGTCCAAAACTTAAGAAGCCTCCAAAGTGGACACATTAATTACTTGAAGATAAGATAAACCAAGCATTTTCCCAAGAGTTAGTAATGTACTCAGCTTGAATCATTGAAAAGTTGAGACGGAGCATTTATCAGTTTCAAAAATGAATTTAAGCAGTGATGAGTTCCTGGAGACATAAGTGCCTAACAATGAACCTGAACACTATTGGCTTCCTAGCACATGCATTCATGTATGAAATGACAATCCAATGTACTGTTTTCACATCTCATGACAAAACTTTTTTTTAGTGCTCTCTCTTTCGGGAATTGTGGCTCAGTTTACCCATTTCTTTATAGTTTGAAAATTCTACTGTTGAAACGTGTAGAATATACTTCAGGTAGCCAAATGACGTCTGGAATGGCATTCCTTAATTCAAAAAAGTCTGTTCATTTTGGATGGATTCACTCTTCCAAATCTGCACACAGGTCAAGTGCCAGCATGCAGTGCCAACACATGAAGTATAAAGCCTTATAGTCTATGTAGTGAGGTGAATGGATGATGGGAGAGCAGTGGCTGCATTCTGCATCAGACGTTTCAATTAACTTGCACCTTTTTTATCACCAGAACCACAGTGTTTTACTACCAACCATATCAAGGTGTTGAGCCCTGACCATGATTTATTTATGTTAACTGCTTTCTGTCCTTCACCTTACCTGTAATGTACTTTGCATTCACAGCTTTTGTAGAAAGTAAGAACTATAGAAACATTTGCATTGGATATAAAACAAATGTTGTCAGTATAAATACACAAAACATATATTTGATCATTTTAAATCATAAAACATTAAAATAAATAGTGCAGAATATTACTCAATAATTTATCAGTGCTTCTTTAACATTGCTTAGTTGTCTTTGTGGTCTGTGTTTCTCCCCTCAGTGTGTGTGAGATTGTCGGTCAGTCCGATGGCGGTTTGTCTGTGTTGAGGACCTTCAGGCTGCTGAGGGTGCTGAAGCTGGTGAGATTCATGCCGGCTCTGAGGAGACAGCTGGTGGTCCTAATGAAGACCATGGACAATGTGGCCACCTTCTGCATGCTACTCATGCTCTTCATCTTCATCTTTAGGTAAGGTGTTACTGTATATGTGCTGTTTATCTACATTTGTGTCTGTCTGAGTTAACCTGATGCAGAGATTACAAGAAAATCGGTACAAGTTTCTCCTGGTCTTTATCATTCTGTTCTTTTAACAGTGTTTTTAGTTGTTTTCAGGGAGATGACTATAAAAGAGCTCTTTGTTTACCCTCTGCTTTTATATTTGTGTATGTGAGTTTACATGTGCTGGCTTCTGTCTTTTTTTAAAGTTCTGTACACCTGCTTAATAGCTACTCCTGACGTGTAGAAGGTCATAGTGTTCTACAGCAGCTATTAACCCTGGGTCCAAAATAACAAGCAGACACTTGAAGATCTGGTTAGGTTTTAACAAGCAGACACTCAAAGAGCTACAGCAACATAACAAGGACACAGTTGTAGATGCTAAAGCACTGACACACAAACAATTCGAGGGTCTTTTAGTGGACAATCAACATCCACATCACTTGCTGTCTTTGTTTACCTCCTTCTCGGCTTCATTTGCCAATCAAGCGTGTTCCTGTAATTTGGTTTTGTAAGATGTGGTGGGGTTAATCTCAATACACTCTGAAAACCTTTTGTATGTTCAGACACACATTTGCACACACAGGATCAAATACAAGTGCTTACTTGGGCATTATTTTACAGACAGTGGATTTAGAAAAAAAATTATAAAAATAATTGATTTATTTCAATGCAAGAAACCCCCCCCCCAAAACATTTTCACATT
>OMNN01019951.1:10460-21631 GCA_900302755.1 Chromis chromis
AAAACATTTTCACATTAGAGTCTGATCGGTCAGCTGCTATTATCGGCCAATATCCATCTATCACAGATACATTGTATTGTAGTATATTATAGTATTGTAGTATATAGTTCAATATGTGCCGATATGAAAACTGTATTTTTGTCCACAGAGCACAGTCCAGAAAAAGATGCTTGGGTTAAAGTAGAAATAGTGTCATCACATAGTTTGTCCAGCAGTTCGGCTTCAATGTTTACAATAACCTCAGCAATATCTGCAGCACATGTAGTGGAGTACGCAGCACAGCTGAGCAGATGGTAATGTAGAGTTAAAAGCTATCTTCACAGTAAGTTGCTCACTTGGCTGTTGGACAATGAATAAAGAAAGACCACACAAGCTTCCCTTTTCAATATCACTCTAACATATACATAAATATATATATAAAGAATATAAAGCCAGTATCTCAAGATCAGATTTTTTTAACTTCCTAAAACAGGTATCTGCAGTGGCTCTAAAAATCCAGTATCAATCAGGCTCTGAATAAAATAAAGAAAAACAGGTAGTCCAACATTCTATATTTTGTTGCACTTGAATTATCCTAAGTGTTTTCAGCAATGGTCAAACCCAGAGAATTCTCAAAATGTATTAAAACTTTGATTGCCTGATGTCCGATTCTCTTGACCTGCTTTTGGAGTCGGAGTTACATGTCAAACACCGGATGACATCAGAAGAAAGACGAAGACTTTTTTTTTCATGTTGTTTGCATTGCAAACTTTTATACATTATCTAGTTCGAGAACATGATTTCTGTCTGAGTCACTTTAGAAAGATTTTCCAGGACAGTGACAATACAAACATATGATGATTAGAGAAGGATGCTGTAGATTAAACTACCCAGCAGTGTGTAAAGTAGTGAAAATTAGCTCAACCTTAAACATCCACAGCCAAACACACAATAATGAGCATTTATTAGCAAAACACTGACAGGGAGCATTATGATGCAGAATGAGTACTTTCATTTTTAGTATTGTAAGATAGAGGGCTGAAGGTGAATGGCTAATCACAGTGAGGAAGGTGACTCTTCTGCTCTGAAGAGATCTGTGGAGGCTCAGAACCAATGCTCAGTTCTTCTGAGACAAGATTTTCAAGAGGGCTTGAAATTTCTTTTGGCTGTAAACATCCCTCTTGTTTGTTACCTGGTGCACAGTGCAGATGAATTAGATGAATAGAAGTCTTTGTGAGCTGTGTTTTCAGAATGACCTAAATGGTTCTGTACAAAATGTATGGCTATAATAGTTTGGAGGCTGTTGAGTGGTTGGTCTGGGATGCATCATGCAATAAACCTGTTCTTGTGTTTAGAGGTACTCTACAGCATACTGCATTGTTCTCTGCATCCAATCACAGTCAATGTTTAACCATACCTAAATTTAACAGTTACATCAATCAAATCATGGTCGGTGGGATGTTGTACATATGCTGCAGCCAGGTACTCAGATTTTCAGCACCAATGTAAGTGAAGTCAACGGTCCCATGGTACTTCACAACATCATCAAGTTGTGTCTTTTGTTGTTGTTTTGATGGAGAGACCCGATAGCAGCAGAAAATACATACTGTGCTTTTAATGAAGGAAAACGAAACATGTTAGAAAATCTGTGAAAACACAAAAAAAGTAAAGTGTACAAAAAGTGAAGGAGTCATAATATTTTCTGAATCCACTGTATATACCAAGCGACTGTTCTAATAGATCTATATTTGGGGTCTAAGGTGTGTTCTTTTGCCTTTGTAATTTAATTAATTGTCATGTTGATCAACACAACTTACTTTTTACTTTTACAATTATCCGTGGCAATGCTATTCTCAGGTCTTGGTTACATCCAAATAGTTTTGCAATTAGTATTACTCACTGGATACTGTACAAAGGCAAAGAATGCCATGCAGGGAAAATATAACAATTGTGTGCAATTAACATTAAAAAGCACATTAAAAAATCCCTTTCATTACTTTGAAATGATTAGTGTGGTATTTACAGTGACAACAAGGCCACTGGAGCAGATGAAATCTTATGTAATCACTTGTTAGGTTTCAGTTGCATTAAGACGTTTACATTTATCTTCATAAGCCCAGCCAAGACACTGTTAGAGTAGAAAAACAAGTGATAACACAGCATTGCATATAAAAGCACTTTAGACACAGAAAAGCTTTAATTATCCAAAACCCCTCCATGCACTCTAAAAAGTAGGAGTTGTATTATTCATGCATCGAAAAATCTGCAAAGATCCACATTTAATTATAATTTAGGTAGATGCATTTTATTGTATGGTGTTTTCTGTTGCAGTATCCTCGGGATGCACATCTTTGGCTGTAAATTCAGTCTGAAGACCGAGACCGGAGACACAGTACCAGACAGGAAGAACTTTGACTCCCTGCTATGGGCCATTGTCACTGTTTTTCAGGTGATGATCTACATTTGTCTGTACATACAGATGACTGATTAAATGGTTACACATACAGTGCATATAAAAAGTATTCACCCCCCTTGGAAGTTTTGAAGTAATAAATCACGACCAAAAGAATTTGTCTTTTTTGACAAAAATTCACCAAAAAAGACTCTTTCATGTCAAAGTTAAAACAGATTTATACAAAGTATTATCAATTCATTAAAAATATTAAATATTAAAAAATTAAATTAAACTATATGATTGCATACGTATTCACCAACTTGTGGTGGTGTCGATGATGATAGAAATGTTTACACAACACCTAAAAAACCTAAAACCTAAAACACTAATCTATAATAATCCAAGTGCATAAAGTCCTTGAAGTAAACTAAAACAATGAGAATTCTTTAATATCACTGTGGTGTATTTGTATCAATAATTCACGATCATCAATTAATAATATGTTATGTAATCAGTGCTAATTGTGCTATTAATTGTATTATTGTATTATTAAATGTATGTATGTGTGCGTATCTATGTAATTCTTTGAAGATTCTGACCCAGGAGGACTGGAACGCGGTTTTGTACAACGGTATGGCAGCCACCTCGCCAGTTGCTGCTCTTTACTTTGTGGCCCTCATGACCTTCGGAAATTACGTCCTCTTCAACCTGCTGGTGGCCATCTTGGTTGAGGGCTTTCAGGCAGAGGTAAGGGAACTCAGTGCCAAGTATTGTCACATGGCTTCTAACTGCTGGTTTCCATAATAAATTGATGTATGCATATTTAATTTAAGTCTTGATAACTGAGGTGCTCGGGCCAGGTTTGTTAATCTTTTTCATTGCTACTCATCTAAAAATATTAAATCAGGCTCAACCTTCGTCAGGAGAGGTGAAATATTCCAAATTATCACCGACATATATTACCCTCTAACAACAACCAGGGAAACACAACAAATCAACAAGCCTGTACTTCACAATAATTCAGTTTCCCATTAATTCCAAACTCTGTATAACCTAAACTTCAATATTTAAAAATGTATGAGCTTATAAATTAATGGAGCGGCACTTACCTCACAATTATATGACATCATCCTCCAAACAAGTGCCACATTTCTATATAATGGAAAGTAATTGTTACTTACCAAAGCTTAGCCTGTGAGCTGTTGGTTTATTACAGCCTGTGATTTACACACATTTTCAAACTGTGGCAGTTCTGTGTTTAGCCGTTCTCTTTCCCTCCACTCTTATTTTCTCTGAATGGCATCCTCTCCTATGGGCAGCTGACAACCATCTGTCTGTGTTCTCAAACTGTAGACTTTAACCTTTGCCGGAGACCTTCACAGCTAAAATCAGCCTGGCTCTTGTGCCCCGCATGCTGATTTTCATAATCATAGAACTGAGCAGATTGACATGCTAACAGCAGGTCAACACAGTAAGCGTTTTTCAGACATTCGTCTTACAGCGTCTGACAGAACTGAAAAAAATCAATCCAGCTGTCTACACAGGTCACATAACTTTTATTTGCTCTGTTTGTATTTTAGCACAGCCCAAAGCATGTTTTTACGCTCGAAGGCTGTTTTCGTGTGTTTTATGTGTATAACTGTGTAAAACATCAAAACATCTTTAATGGAATTAAGCAAAAACTAAATCCAACAACACTTTATGCTGCTTGTAGGAATGAAAGACAGGCAGTCTCCTCTAAATATTCACTGCATAATTTAAATAAATGTAAATATATATATAAACACACCGATCAGGCATGACATTATGACTACCTATCTAATATTGTGTTGGTCCCCCCTTATGTCGTCAAAAATGCATGGACAAGAGGACCTCTCAGGGTGTCCTATGGGGTCTGGCACCAGGACGTTGGCAGTGGATCCTTTGGGTACTCTGGCTTGTGCAGTGGGGCCTCTGTCAATCAAACTTGTTCCACTGCATCCTGTTGATGCTTGATCAAAATGGGGTCTACGAAGTTTGGAGGTCAAATCAACATCTTGGGGGGATTGTCATGAAAATAATGTGCCAAGCCTGGATTGTGCCAATAGCCAAGGATTTAAAGGGCTCAAAATCCATTTTATGCTGCAGAAGTAATAATTACAGAACTGGTCACAGTCCTGATGTCTATCAGCAGCAGTCCAAACATAATAATGGTGTATTTAATACAATACAATTTCTGAAGTTATCCCTCTGAGTGGAAAACACTGCAGAATGATGCTGTCAATCTGCTGTCAACTGTCAAGCTCACAGACGATATCATTGGAAAATTGTAGCACGGCTGAATAACCCAGTTGAGTTTTCATACACAGATCAAAACATTACCATATTCATGGCATGTAGCTATGATGTGTGAGTTGGAGGTGGAAACACTGACACAAATCACAAGGCTTTTTGACTGATCTTTCTAAAATGCCAAAACAAAATACAGCCATCAGTCTTGCAATGTGCCTCTCTCTCTTCCCTCACTGTCGGTCGTTCCCCCTCTGGCTCTCTCACCCTCTCCGCTCATCTGCTCTGTCTCTGCTACACACCAGGGATCATTGAGCCAATTTGATCCCATAGTGAACACTGTAGAGGAAGTCCCACTGGTCTTAACCAAACCTGTGAGGGTTTTTGGAGTAGTGTGCCAGTAGTTTCAAGGTTCTGCTGATTTAATCTGAAGACAAGGCACAGATCTGAACCACTTTGATGATATCAAAAAATACATGGTGGGAGGAAATACAGTCTTACAATAATGTCACCCCAGAGATAAAAGGTCCTGAGTATTGTAAAATGGGCCTTTTAGAGTCCCTTATCAACTCTGTATAATAGGTTCTTTCCTCTCTGTTCTTCTCTTTATTTTTGTATCTCCAGGGTGATGCGAATCGTTCCTATTCGGATGATGACCACTCCTCCTCCAACTTTGACGAGAGTGAGAAACACGACTCTATCAAGCTGTCTGGTGAGAACACATTCCCCTCCTAACTTTACAGTTACACTCACCTGCAGGTTTAGTACCTTCACTTAGCTAGAAAATGTAATTAAAACAGCAGATCTGCAATACGTCCTATCTTCATGAGGTCATAATGTTCATTTTATCTTTTTACGTGGTACTTATTCAAATGTATGGTCATTTTTGAAGCAGCATTGTGACGCTGTTAAAATGAAATGCACACGTTGAAAGCTGTGTCTAATATTTGTCTACATCATGTGTTTAACTATGGTTGACAAAGACAAAACACTGAAACTTCATTAGCGGAATATTTATTTAACACCTATTGTGTTTAACTGCAGTAACTTGAGTTTTCCCTCTGAACTCCAAGTAGTTTTTTTTTTTTGTTGTTGTTTTTTTTGCTTTTGTCACAATTTTTCTCACTGTGTGCTAATTTCTTACCACAATATAAAGTCATGCACCTAGAAGTTGAAAAAACTCTTTTTTGAATTTCTGTCATTATTTACAAATAGTGAATGAAAAAACTTGGAATCAACATGTACAACATGTTGCCAATATCGTAAAAAATTGTGACCCTTCATACAATAGATATTTTCTACGTACATGTTTAATTTCCATCCTTGTCCGTTATCTGCTCTTTGTAGACATAGCCTGCAGTTCAGCAAATCCTGTGTGATGCACCACTGATACCTAATTTTAAATCATAGATTTTCTCATTCAATTTCAAAACACAACAATAAGCTCAAGGATTTGCTCACCCATCACATTTTAGCCAGTAGTGTTTGTTTCCAAAACAAAGAGTAGATGTGCTCAGCTCAAAAACTAAAGGTAAGACGGAAGGAAGTGTCAAAAGCTTACAAACTTGCAAAAACTCTGAGAACAGCCTTCAGTCTTCAAGGATGAATGAGCCCTATCTACGTCCAAAGCTCCCAATGAACCTGTTCCATCCATACAGCCAAACAACACAGTTCAGAGAGGATTAAACATGAGTTCAGAGACTGGGGGAATCGCTGCTATACAGTCAGAGTGGGCTACTGCTGCAGAGGAGATGTGATCTCTGCAGTGCAGTGTAAGCAAAAGACCCTGCAGTCTGTTTCTTTATAGATAGAAAAACTACAAGGTTCCCTCTGTCCACTTACACAGCACAGAGGCATTACTTTTGGTTGTTTGACTTTAGCCTGACTGTATGAGCAGTTTGAGTTTTCAGTCTCTGCCTCTCACTCTGTGTTTCTTTTATTTATCACTGTTTTTGTCTTGAGGGGAGGATTAGGATGTGAACTAAAGGTTTTTTTTATTCTGCCATAGTCCCAACTGATCTTGAAATGTTATGCAAATGCTGGCATCATCATGTCAACCATTTCAAGTATTTTTTGTTTTGTTTTTTACAAATTAAAATTAAGTAAAATCAAAAACACAATGTGATATCTCTAAAGTTGTTTGTTTTTTTAACTCACAACCAGTGTAATGTCTGTCCCAAGCTTTCTAAGGTTTGTTATTATCAAATGTATGTAGACTTTCACCAGAACTCCAGAAGCTTGACATTTTTGCTCATTTCCTCTGAATTAAAAAGAGGGGAAAAAAAAGGCTACACTGTGTTATTCTGTGATGCCTCTTTCCACCTTGTAAAGTGCAAGGCAGATTGAACCTTGTTGCCTGGGGGGTTGTCAAATGTCATTCTACAAAATGTGGGAAATCACTCTGTGAAATTTAGGTAGACAAGACAGCCTGATGGAAAACGTGTGCACTAAAAAGAGCTGCAATCTTGTGACAGGGTCGCTTCAGGAATGAACAAAAATTGTAGAATGGCAATGCCTTAAAACATGGAAGAATACCATCTCGGAAGACATCGACCTGGCAGTAGGTTATGATTTAGGGGCGTTTGGGAGGCATATTGGATCGATGGCGCACAAAAAAAAGTTTTTAAAGCTCACTTTGCTCAATACCCCCCAGACCCGAGGATCTGCACCCTGACACCTAATGGCCACCTGGAGCTGGGTGCCCTTTCAGGAACCAGGGGATCCTACTCCTCAGAGAGGCGGAGCTTCACCATCGAGTCCAGAAAGAGCAGTGTGATGAGCCTGGGCAAGAACAGCCTGGAGAGACGCTCCCTCTCTCTGGTACTTTGCCACACTGTCATCCACAGACACTCATGCATGCACATAAGCATGACTTGTCAGCCTGTTCAGTACAAATCATACTCTCACATCAGTATCAAATCCATGTGTACAGACTTTAAACTGGCCTGAGATATGTAACCCATCATTGTGAATGCATAGTTTCATTCAGGGTAATTGGAACTCATTTTGTCAGGTGAAACCATAATTTGTTTTACATTCATTTGGTATGTTATTTAAAAAAAATCAAACTCAGAGGATGAACAACAGCAAACAGAGATGATCGATAAATTAGATGGTGTGGTTAAGATGGTGTTGGCTGTTGTGGTTGACAGAAATTATGTTGGTTATGAACTCAGCATTTACACATGATTGCACACATTAACAAATTCCACTGACAAATAAACTGATTCCATTGGTTATATAACCTCCAGTGATTCATCCATTTGCTATACCTGCTTTATCGTGTGGAGGGTCGCGGGGGACTGGAGCCTATCCCAGCTAACATCAGGCAAAATGTAGGATACATCTTCGACAGGTCGCTAGTATTATATAAATGTAATTAAAATAAAAACATTAAGTGACTTCATGATTTCTTCATCAATGCGGATTCTGTACCAACTGCTGCCTGTACTAGAAAAAAACATCCATCAATCTAAAATCCTACATTATGCTTTAAAAAAACTATTTCAGTTTTAGTTGAAAGCTTCACTTCGCTCAAGGGCCCACAGTGGTGGTGACTGGGGCAAGCGGTCGCTCTCACGCCAGTCCGGGGACTCAAACCGGTGACCCACCGGTTACAAGTTCGCTACACAAACCACTAGGCCACCACTTCCCCAAATATGGTAAATTTGTGCTTCACAAATGTTATGAGATAACACAGTAGATTAGTACAAAAGATTGCGCTGATTGCTTATAAAGAGCACTTCATTTTTGTTGTGCATCAGCTGCTGCCTGGACTTCTCCATTCAAATCAGATAATTGCTCCTTATAGATCCAGGTCAGTGGACATGATTCCACAATAAGGAAGACACTGGGCGAAAATGGCATCCATGGGAGAGATGCAAGGCGCAAACCACTCCTGACCAAAAAGAACATAAAGGCTCATCTGCCATGTGCAAAAAATGCTTTGCTTCCACAGGACCTGAATGACTTGTCATAACTAATGGAGCCATGAATTCTGCTCTCTATCAGGAAATCCTCCTGGAGAATATCCACCCATCAGTTCATGACTTAAAGCTCAACACAAATGTGTTCTGCAGCATAACAATGAGCGAAAGCACACAAGCAAGTCCACCTCTGAGTGGCTGAAAAAGAACAAAATTAATGTTTTGGAGTGGCCGAGTCAACATCCAGATTTGAATCCAATTGAGATGCTATGGCAAGACCTTAAAGGGGCAGTTCATGCTGGAAAATCATCAAATGTGGACTGAATTAAAACTATTCTGCAGAGAAGAGTGGACCAAAATTCCTCCATGGTGAAGTAAAATCGCAAACTATGGCAAACGTTTGACTGCAGTTGTTGCTGCCAAGAGTGGCTCAACCAGTTATTAGGTTTAGAGGGACAATTACGTTTTCACAGGGGTGATATAGGTTTTCAATAAATCATCATTTAAAAACTGTATTTAGTGTTTTGTGGGTTATTTCTGTCTAATATTCAATAAATATAAATATTACTTTGATGATTTGGAACATTTAAGTGTGAGAAATATGCTAAAATAGAAGACATCAGTATCACAGCACTGTACATTATATGCACACAGTAAGAATGCCCCATTGTTGTGCCTATTGAACTAAAACCTTAGGAGAGAGAAACTGAAACACTTCTACATGGTTTGGTTCAGCATACAGTTGCCATGGCAACTTCTATTAATTGACTGTTCCCCTCTCCTGTTCATGCACAGACAATCTGTGGAAGAAGTACAGAAGAAAAGACGACAGGGAGAAGTAGGGAGGAGAAACAGAGCAGAGAGATGGTGATGGAGAGAGACAGGAAAGGTGATGCATTAACAGGAAGATAGAAGGGAGTGAAAAGCAGAGAGATGATAAGCTGTAGTTTAGCAACACTCTTACCACAGAGGTTATAATGTTAAACACAGTGGGTGTGGGAGATCCATTGCACTGTGAAGTCTCCTCCTCTTCTCTCGCAGCTTTCCGAGTTTATTGATATCAGAAAGCACCAGTTACATCACTTAGAGCAAAAGAACTGGAATAATAAGCATTCAAGAGAGCTGTTTATGAAGAATGTCGTGGTTTTTTTTTGTCTTTTTGCTGAAGTTTTGTGAGCAGTTAGTGTTTGTTCTTTGATGAAATCACACTTCAGACTATGAATCAGTTCCATCTGTTTTCTGGGCGTTTTTTTGTTCCACTCTATATCAGATACTGTTGATTGGACTCAGTTGAAATGAGTTTGATGTATTTCTCTGTTGTGCTGTGGGACAATCAGAAGTTCTCTCATCAGTGTAATGGGCTTTGTTGGGGTTATTTGTCTCTGATTCTGGTTGGTTAGACAATGACTGAATTGTGATAAAATTTAGATGATGATGCATAAATAAGTGAAAACAAGTGCACATGGGAGTCAAAGATCTCTTTAATATTTAAATGTAAAAATAAAAGCACAAGTCACAAACACGTAAAAATTACATGAGAGATTGTCCAGAGTCTATATTGTTCACTCAAAGGACATTCTTTTGAGTTTTTTCACTTATAGTGTGTGCATTTTGTACAAATATACACTATATTGTGTGTTGTAAAATTGTAATATACATTTAATTTGATTAATTAGCAACACTCATTTATTTATTTGTTTAATTTAATTATAAATGGCTATAGCCACTGAATTTGTGATACATTTTATGTAAGAGAAAGTTGTAGAAGGTATAGTGTGTTTGGCAGTGAAGGAAGCACTTGCCTACACAATATACAGTGCATTAGTAGAAGCTGCTGCCTGTGATTTATGCCATATAGTGCGGAATAAATTGTCTTGACAGTAATATTTGTCTGAAACACATACACAAGCACACACTCAGTGTTCCTCTTGAGTGATCTGCACTGCAGTTCTGTGTTGACTGAAGTGTTATTTAAAATGTAGCTTACACGCGTCACTACAGTTTCTATAGAGACAGATGCATAGATCCCTGGTATATGGCATTTGCTCAGGCTTTGAATGACAACATGCACATTTCCAAGGGTAAAACATATAATTAGGTCTATGAGGCTCAGAGGATTAGACATGCGGAAACAAACAGAACTGGTTATGTTCCTTTAAGTGGAACTGGCACTCAGGGGTTTGCATATTAAACCTGATGACAGCCCACAGTGCACTGCAGTCTCGTTTGAAAAAGGCCAGTTTATGTTTCATTTGTTCAGCCATGTATGTAATGTTTTATCTATGGATGATTGACATACAGTAGGCATGTTCCATACACATTAACAAACTGTACTACTTTTGCACAGCAACTTCACTGTGGTATCTTGCTCAAGAACACATGTGCTTGCAGGGCAATAAAAAAAGTGTTGCTGTATTTCTGCAGGTACCAAAATGGTACATGTAATAACTCATCTTTGTTGAGTGCAATGGCTAACAATTTTTAAAAGCGACACAACAAAATTGAATTTAGAGTGGCACATGCATTGAATTGCATTGAAATAAATACATTAAGACCATGGGTAAGTATAATCAAAATAGGTGTTTCTGTTCATTCACTGTAAC
>OMNN01019955.1:8024-22371 GCA_900302755.1 Chromis chromis
GTTTCTTATATAACTCCCTGTCCATGTTTTTTTTTTTTTTTTTTTTTCCCCCCTTTTTTTTTTTTTTTTTTTTTTTTTAAAGGAGCCTTGAATTTTTTTAGCTAAAAAAAACAAGACTGCGAATCGCACGCTGAGATGTAAGCTGCGAACCTTTAAAGCACACAGCGGCTGACTGAGGCTGGTTGCAGGGTGTGTATGTAAATTTCATTTTAAAATAAACCACAGGCAGCAATTTTCTGGCCATAAATAATATACATGATACAAACATTCCCTCTGCACTGCGGCTGAATTTATTATGACCCTGCTAAAAGGAGAAGAAGTGTAATATTGATGTACCGATGAATCTTCAGAGTCAACCCCTCGACCTTTATTCAATGAAATCTCGGAAGGGGTGGGGTGGGGGCTGAAAAATAAATCACTGTCTTTTATGTAGCGGGTTTTTAATAAGAGCACAGTGACGGTAATAAAATGACAATTCCTCAAGAAACCTCAATAAGGTTTGCGTCTTAAGTATTCCGGCTCATCTGAGAAATATGTTGTAAAAGCCGAGATGTGACAATAAGCAGGTTTCTGAACGCCGTTGCTGTGAAGTGTGCACACATGTAAGGCTTTAAAAACAATCTGCAGCTTATGGGATCAGCATAAGTTGTTGCGGGGGGAATCACTAAAGTGATGAGTGGAAAATGCTCAGTATCACAGGAAGCTGAACTCCTTGTTAGCTCGGAGCACCGGGGTTGGTGATTTGCATGTGGAGCCTTGGATCTTAATAAGGTCAGGGATGGTTTTGAAGAGACGCTGCTGAGGAAGAAACGCCTGTTTTATGGAGAGGTCACTGGAAATGTGTTCATTTTTATTGTGGGATGTTGTTGTGCTTATAAAACAAATGACAAAAAAGGTGTGTGCAGAATCTATTTCCATGAATTGTGTGACGGATTAGCAGAATAAACACTGAGCCCTGCGCTGACACAGTTTGTTATGAGTGAAGCTGCTGGTGTCTAATGAGGTTTTGCACTAATGTAGCATATCTGGCAGGAATCTAGTGTGTTCTATTTTGATGGTAAACAGCAAGAAGTGTAGCACCTGTGCTCTCAAACTGTGTGGCAAGGCAGTGGAAGGAATTTCAGATATGTACACATGAGACTTGTAAAACACATCTTTTAAGCCATGTTGCTGGGTAATAGTTTGAAACCCACACAAATGACCTGCAAGAGATCACATTGTGTGGTCTTGGCTAGCTGTTGTTTCTCACTGGAGTTCCCTGTAACATGTTAGCTAGCTGGAGCTAAGTTTTAGAATTGAATCATTCTGCCTCAATTCACTGAATGCCCCATGCCTGATCATCTTCAGTTTGACTCGTGCATGTTCAAATATTGGACATGAATGCAAAAAGCATAATTTTAATAATCTTTTTCTAATAAAGTATACCCTTGACTGGCACCAGACTCATTTTTAAAGCTCAAATTAGTGCCAATCACAGGATAAAAAGATGAGCCTCTTAGTTTTTTTTGGACCAAATTTGCAACAGGATTGCACCATTGAAGACCATATTTGCAAATCAATGAGGCTAAGAAATTTCAGGACTCTAGCTGTATTATTTCTCAAGTTATTGCACTTCAAACATTGCTCCACTGATTGGCGCGAAGAAACGATGCAAAAATCAACATGATCCCACCTTCTTCTTACTCAAAAACTACCTAGTAGTTACCTATGACCCCCGATTGTAAACATGTTGTCCTTATTAACATCCATATGCAGAGAAAATAAAAATTGGACAAATATGAGATGATCAGGCTTGAGGTGGAATGACTCATATATAACAATATTTTTGTGGTCTTTTTTATGACTTTATTAATAGCAATAGTTGAGAAGAGGCAGGAAGGACTAGAAGAGATGAAGCAAACAGCCATGAGCTGGAATTGAACCGGTGAACTCTCAGCGCACCCACTGAACTCTAATATTTCACCAGGTTGCTCCAATACCGTATAAACTTTCATAACAATGCGGCATCCTAGACTGTTTGTTAGAAGGGAAACCTGTCTGCACAGCTCTCCCAACATGACAGCTCCTTTAAAAATCAGGGGCCTGAGAGTCTCGCAGGTTGTCAGAAACCAAGAATGAAGGATTATGGACTTACACCTCCGACTTTCTCGAAAAATCCACCGTGGCTCCCGAAGTGGATGAGCTGCTCGTTGAAGAACCAGGTGAACTTGAGCTCTAGGGACGGGTCGTGGCTCACCTGGCAGGGCAGCACCACGCTCTCCCCGACGGTGACGTCCAACGTGGTGGGCAGGGTGGTGATGATGGTCGGCTCTGAAAAACACACATTCATATTTTTTTGCACATTTGATCAAACCCACATTGTTCTGTTCCCCCTCCCTCTTTTCCAGGCATTATAATTCAGCACAGGAAATGGCTTTGCAAAAAAAAAAAAAAAAAAAAAAGCCAAGCCCTTCCATCATCCTTATGGATATGTCAGACTCAGTTAATAGAAGGATATACGGGACAGAGCACACAGCAAACTAGGGCGCACAGCTACAATAACTGGTATTAGTTTCGGCCTGAGCTCGTCTCTGTGGGGACTCTGAGTCGTGTCTCTGCTGCATCCCGAGAAGCCTCCATGTGTCACTGTCAGCTCAGCCTTCAGCCTGGAACTCCCCCCCCTCGATCCGCCCGAAATTCCCAAAACGCACTGCTAGGAAAAACAGTAAACAGCACTTCTTTCCAGTCCTCGCTGCTCTCTTTTCAAGCCTGCAGTGCATTACAGCGGCGTCGCTTGGGAATAAGGCAAGCGTCCCTTATCTGCACTTGTATGTGAGCAGCGGAGGAGGAAGGTGGAAGGACATGAGAGAGGCGAGATGAGAGGGAGAGGCTTTGTTGTCGGGGTGTACAGCACCTATCTCCCTCTTGGGGGTGCTGTGATTACTTGGTTGAAATTGGCACTCTGAGCTCATAGACTAAATTAACCATGGCAAATGATCCCTGGACAGGCATAGATTCATGTAGAAAGTGCCGGCAGTGCAGTCTTCATCCAGAGTGAATTCGATACCTTCATTGTATTGGCTCCCTCGCACACATACCACCACCGCCACCGCCGCCACCACCACAATGTGATTTATCTAGTTGTTTTCTGATTTCAGGCCAGAATGCTATCAACTGGTAGGTTTTTGTCATATACACAATCAAAGTGTGTCTGAGAGGCCCGGCCCTCTGCTGCTGGGGCTAAATGGTGAGCGATGGTAGTGCAGTAAAACAGTCGTAATAACACACTGGAGGTGTTCGAGGGTCTGTGTCGACTCTGTGCTTCTAAAGGTTGGCTGCATCTTGTAGAAGAGAGTGGAAGGAAATAGGGAAGCTAAAAAATTTAAAAGGTACATGCTACTATAAAAAAAACAAAGGGGTCAGGAGTGTTTTGCAGTGGTTTAAATAGTGGGACAAAAGATGTGAGGAGATACAACAAAAAGCTCAGGAAGGGAAATATTTACATGGGTCCTTAGTCAAGAAAATGTACTTCATTGTTTGTGCGACATGGAAACACTCTGTAAGCATCCTTCATTACTCCTCCAGCAGCGTTGGTTTATTTGCCCCATCTTCTAACATGAACTAGTTTACTTCTGTTGTGTGCTGCCTGGTTTCTCAGCATCTCCGGGGATTCGTTGTGACAATGATGGTGGGAATATGCTCCCTTATTACCCTCCTCTGTCATCGTTTGTGACACATTATACGGACAACCAAGGTTGGTTACACAACCACACACCGGGCTCTTGAGTGTAATTTGATTGATTTCTATCTTGTATAATGCCTTGTTACCTACTGACACTTTAAACGAGAGGATAGTAACCCACTCACTTAGCGGGGTCACTGAGAGGCAAGACGGAGAGTGTGTTAATGCACTGAGACAGACTGGACTGCACCTTAGGAAAGTGCTAAGGTGGGTCAAACATGCGTCGTTATGTTTCACTTTATACTTAAAATGCAGAACATTTCAAGAGTGTTTTCTCCACTGTTGTTACACATGGCTGTGTTAACTGTCCCTTAAGCCCCAGGCTATGTTTTGAAATTTCCACCTGAACATCCCCAAATTCAGGCAGTGAAAGCTCCACAAGGCCAAAGTGAACAACTCTGGGTTTCATGGATAAGAGACATTTTCTCTCTTTGTGCCATCATGAGCCCAGAGTGGGATTTAAAAAACACTCCAGCGAAAACTCACAGTGTTACTTTCATCTAATCAATAATGTGAATAAGAGAGTAAATAACGGCCTTAAAAAAATCAGCTCAGTAAACAATTGAAAGTAACTGAACCTGTTCTAAAAATGATCAACTGCAACTCAAATTCAGTGCAACAGAAATGAATGTAATATCCACGTTAGTCATAGAAGCACTAGGCGGCCGAAGTTCTAAAAATGGCAGCAGGTGGTGTTTTAATAACAAATATGGCCTGGCCCTGGGTCAATATGATGCGTGAAATTGATCATAATTATATTAAACATGTAAATGCAACGTGTGTCATATGATCCAAACAAATATGTACTCATGCATGTACAAGGGCAGGTGCTCAAGGTGCCATTTCTCCACTCAGGAATGATAGTTTAGCAGGTAAATACACTAAATACAAACCTAATGGTTGTCACAGAGTGAGACTGCAGGGTTCACTACCGATAATTGTAGTTGTCAAGACGAAAACAAATTAACTGTCTAAACAAAAAAACCTGTTTAAAATAAGAGGATTTACCACAGAGAACATCTTTTTGAAAAATAGGTTTGGGGCAAGTTTTGAAGCTGAGTATCTGAATCTGATTATAATTTTAAAAAGATACCTTACCATGTTGCTTTATGAAGCTACTGTAAATCTGAAAACTACAAAAAATGCTTCACGTTTTGGGTATGTCTGTGCGAATCACAAATATATTTTAGCATGCACTGATTAACTCAGGAACATCAACTTCTCACACTCAAATGGTGTCAAAAACACCACAGAAATAGACTCAGAAGGCCATATTTAGGTGGCCCGAAAGAGGAAGCAAAAGACAACGAGAACGAATCCTAGCAATGTCATTCTACTACAGAGAATCTAGAGCCTCAATTAGAACCACAGGTGATTGTCAACTATTTTACCTACATGCCACCAATACTTGACCTGTCAACTACAAAAGAAGTCATAAGGAGAAGAACAAAAAAACTGTCAGAGAAGATGGAGGTTTAACAGAGACATTATTTTAATTTAATGAGCAAAAATAAAGTAAGATATACACTGACCAGGCATAACATTATGACCACCTGCCTTATATTGTGTTGGTCCCCCTTATGTGGTCAAAAATGCTCTGAACCATTGGACATGGACAAGAGGATCTCTCAGGGTGTCCTATGGGGTCTGGCACCAGGACATTAACTCTGTCAATCAAACTTTTCCCACTGCATCTTGATGATGCTTGATCAGAATGGGGTCTAGGAAGTTTGGAGGTCAAATCAACATCTTGGGCCATTGTCATGTTCCTCAAGATGTTCCTGATTGGTTAATGTTGTTGCCATGTGGTGGGGTGCATTTTCCTGCAGGGGTAGGCCAGTGACATTTGTGATTGCCATTTCCATGAGGGAGTGTGCTTGTTCTGGGAAAATGTTTATTTGGGTGTCTAAGTCTCATCAACATGGATGCCGAAATCCAAGGTTTTCCAGCAGAACACCACATAGTACCAATATGATCAATGTTATTCACTTCACCTGTCAGTGGTCATAATGTTGTGGCTGATTGGTGTATAATCCACTGAATGAGTGTAGTTAAATCACAAAAAATTATGATGTAGTATAGAATTGGTTGAAATGATTAAGTGATTATTGTTTTACAGATATCCTTATGTTTTATTTTTCATTATTATAGCATAACACACAAAGGATCATGAAGGTACCTGAGCTAAAATAAAGTGTCAGTTTAAAGAACTGCAGGATTACAAGTTCATAACCAAACCTGATCCCAAACACATCCTGAGCTCCATCGTGCATCTGTAGCTCCCTGCAAAAGATCTAATGCAGGATGTCTGTATACGGAGAGTAAAAGGGGCATAAAAACGTGGGTTTTAGTGAAAAACATGCATCCCTCAACTGCCTGGGGACACTAAGTCACTCTGACAAAAAAATACTGATGACAACAAGAAGAATCATCAAGGCAACTAGAATTGACTGCCATATTGTGTAGCGCCAGCCGAATTCAGCATCGACTTTGCGGGGCCTGGCAGAGCAACAGCACGAATTGCCAACTCGTCAATTGCCAACTCATCAACTGACAATCTTCTTTGACATCATACGACACCTGCTAGAGCTGATAACAATGATTTTCAAGATTTCCAGCCTCACCTCACAGAATCTGGGGAGGGTTGTGAGCAGAGCAGCTAGAATAGATAAGAAAGGGATAGATTGATTTGATTGTCGAGTGATTGTTGTATTTCTGCATTTCTAACATTTGTACCAATCTGGTTATTACTTTCTGCAGGCGTCTGCATTGAAAGTAAAGGTTTCCTAACTTTATTATATCTAACTTGAAGGTTTTTTTTTCACCTTTTCTTCCAAGTGTGACCACAACAACTGATATACTTCAGAAGAGAAGAAGTGTTTTCATGAAGTATCTTTAAGGTTGGCTGATAGTGAAGGGTTGTGGGCAAGGCTCTGAGAAAAAGACAGTTAGTAGCTGGACAAATCTCCTTCACCTCAGCCTATTTTCTCTGATTAGAATCTGGTTCTGGTGTTGAGTCAGGGGTAGCTAATCTTTTCCACTTTAATGCGAGGGCTGAGCAGGACTCCTTCCAGTTCAGCCCTCACATTAAAGTGGAAAAGATGGAACAGAAGTCTGGTGTTCCCAGGTAACAATGAATAAATGGATTTCTTGTCACTGCCTTCTTAAGATACCCAAATAACGGATGTTCTCTGACCTCTTATGGTTAAGGGTTGCTGGAGGTGCTGGTACCTTAAACTATGGGACATTTCCCAACAATTAATTTGGTACTCATTATAAAAAGAACAGAAAGTGATATTAATGTGTAACCTAGAGAGTCTTTTAGTTGAGGCAAGAAAGGTCAGCTAAACAAGCAACTCTTCTTACTAAAATGCAGATGTTTGCTTCTGTCAACCAGCCAAGTTGTAGTTTACATCCATGTCTGTCCAGACTTGGCATTTGACCTCTTGGATGCAAAATGTCATCACGTCATGATTTTATCCCACTGGAAATCTGTGATTTTTTGTCATTATTAAAGTATGATTTATGAGTTATAGCCAAAAATGTGTTTACAGTCACCTTCGACCACCAAATTCTAATCTGTTCATTGTGAGTCCAAGTGAATGTTTGGGTCAAATTTGAAGAAGTTCCCTCTTGTCGTAGATTGCATTCATGAGAATAGGATAAACAGATGGACATATGGAAAACACAATGGTTTAGAGGTATAAAAAGCAAGCAAGTGTACAATTTAACATTCAAGGACAATAATCTAAATAATAAATAAATGCTTAATATTTACTTGGCTTTAGATGGACCTATTTTATCTATCATCAGTAACAAAATTTCATATTTATATTGAAAACTCCCAAGGAAATCATTAGAATATGCTAAATCTGTACAATAAAGACTGACTTTGTATCCTTAGATGTGCTCATTGAGCTAACCATCCATTGCAACCTCCTCACCTTATACATTCTGAAAAGGTTAAACATTGCAATGCTACATCTGCTATTAACAGACAGAGAAAAAAATTGACCCATCACTTCAAGAGATCCTTTTCTAGGAACTTATAGGTGCTTTGTTTGAACCAACAGCTGACACACACATTTTTTTCTGGTGAGGAGAACTGTATACATGCCTAGTATCATTTTAATATAAAAAGAAAGAAAGAAGGAACGACCCCCAACCATGCCTGACATGTGGATGAATGAGAATCAGCTCGATCTTTTATTCAAACAACATCTCGTCCTATTAGTTACGTTACCGACAGCAACAACAGTCACAGCTCAGCACCACATGCCATTCTGAGGCAAAGGAAGTGAAGGAAGAGTCGGACCCTGGATGCCTAATGTAGCCAAACAAATGACTTACTAACACTGGCTCGCAGTGGGAACACTCAGGGAAGCTGTGTAACAATAACATATGGTTGACCGCAAAACAGAGCGCGCTAACAGTTACAGAATGACTCCCAGCTCCTCTCCGAG
Organism: Chromis chromis; assembly: GCA_900302755.1. NCBI lineage: Eukaryota > Metazoa > Chordata > Actinopteri > Pomacentridae > Chromis > Chromis chromis. Next base: position 16,209 of record OMNN01019955.1, read on the forward strand.
GCGCACTGGCAGCCTCACATGGCCACTTTCACCAGTCTCCCAACAAACATTATAAATAATGCCCACACTCTTCCCTTCCCGCTGTGAATAATCCCTCCTTGCTTTAATGATCTGAAGCTATAATGCATAAGTGTGTATTCTCCAATGCGAGTGTATACTGTACACACACTCACAATGCTTTCCTCACAAGATGAGTGATGCGAGCTTGAATAATGCATAGATGAGAGCATTGAAGAGCCACAGGCCACGTGATGCGGGGTATCTTAAAAACAAATTTGCCAAACCAAAAGCCCCACTTTCACCTTCCAAGTCCTTCAAACTGAGATTCACACAGATGACTCGGAGGCATCCGGGTTAAAGATAAATACAAATTTTGCAAAGAAACTATTTTTTCCTTGCAGGTTAAAAGTCATTCCTTTAGAGAAATCTGACAGTGCACACCAGGCTAAGGTTCATGCGGCATATTTCAAGGTAAATCACTAACATTATGCAATCACCTTGGTGAAAAAAAGCTCTTCAATCCTCACTGTAAATTCTCAGGTCATTTTGGAACAAAAATGAGCTGACCCCCGTACAAAGAAATCATTCCACTCTCAATTTCACCTCTCGTTCCTTTTCAAACCAAAAAGAATGCTTTCATCAGTACATCACAAACTCCTCCGACGCGCTTTTTTGAGCTCCACTTACTTTCTTAAGGACAAATCAAAGGTTTCTCAAGGACAAACTTGAAACGCGAGGAAAACCTTGTCTACATCGCTCAACAGATAGTTACAAGATCCTCTCGGCACTGTATTCATATGCTGTGCAGTGGCCCATCTGTAGCAACCTGCTGGTGATTACTGACAGATGGCTGCTCATTATTTTTCTATATGGCTGTCAGAAACCACACATCGCATTTATTTCACATCGTTGCTGCCATCCAGCATGGCCGACAGAGCTCGCTTGGAAGCGCAATTGTAACCATTCAGGATGAAAAGTGGTATTTAGGTCCATTTTCCCCCAAAACTCTGATTGAGTTGATCAGAAATAATCTTTTTTGTTCATATAAGTCTTCAGCCATGCTAATGACTCTGTAAGCCTTCACTGGGCTGAATGCTACAAGAGGTATTCTAATATTTGGCATAAGCATGTTAGCATCGTCAATATGCCAGTTTACTACAAGTCACAGAATAAGATGAATCACTTGGTATTATCTTTTTCTTGTTTTTTTAGATAGTTGAAGACATTTTTGTTTTTTTTCATATCTTTATCAGGTTTTTAAATGGAATGTCAGGAGCGACATGTCGATCTGACTGAGAGTTGTATTCGAATACGATAGTCACTTGTCAATCCCATGCCCTAAAACACACCCTGCTTTAATGTCTATTGTGCTCTACATGAAACCATAATTTACCACATAAACACCATTCTGTATTGAAGGAGAACTGAAACAAACAAATGAGATCATGAACGTGTTATTTAACTGTTTATGGAGAAAATAAATAATGTGAGAAGTCGGCTCATTTTCTCATAGACCTTTATACAATCTGACTTCTTTTTCCTACTAGAAAAGTTGCCTCCTGCTGGTTGTTAAAAAGAATGCAGGTTTAAGGCACTTCTGCAGTCAACGCCAGATCTTTTATATACAGTCTATGGTCTAAACAAGGTGTTTTATGCTGTACAGTCCCCTGAAGCAGATTTGTGATTTGAGATATAATGGGATATATAAACAAAACAGGAAGACAGGACTCAACTTAAATCTGTCAATCTGTAGCTGCAATATTAATTTGGAGCATGCAAAATTGTGCATTGAAAACATAGTAAATCCTAGCATTGTGATAACTGAAAACATTTGGGCATAAATTTCTGACACAGTTTAAATTTTGGTTGCCAAACTCCAAATGGACTGATTGTTAATGCAAACAAGGACCTTTATATGTTTATTGCATGATTAGTAACTTTTAGCATGCTAATATTTGTGATTTAGCTCTAAACTGAAAGTACATGTAAGGCTGACAGAACTTCCATTGATTTCGACCTTGATGAAAACGTAAAGGATCAATAAAGTGATAATAATTCATCGCGAGGGGAATTTCTGTACTAAATTTTATGGCAATACATAATAAAAGGCACATATGTCAACCTCAGGGTGGGAAAAGCAAGATAAATATTCTGTCTGTACAAAAATTCAAAAAAGACATCCCTAGAGCCATGTCACTAACATGGCTAGACAAGAGAACAGTGTAGACACAATGAACATGATAAAATATTCCTTTTGTGCCCTCCAAACACCTCCAAAGCAAATGGCTGCGGTGATGTGTCACAGTGCCAAAAAAGATAAATCGCCCTCAGCGTTTGGAGAGACAAACAGAAGTGAACACCGTATGATCTCCCAAGTTTTGAGTTCACTGACCATCTGTAATGATCGGCGGCAACCCTAATTGCAACGGCTCATCTCCAGTGTAATCAAAATTCAGGGAGCACATCTATAATCAAGTGCAATTAATCTGCTAATATCCCCCCAGTGTTGGAATAATGGGGACATTAACAGGGCTCATCTGTTGTGATTGCTCCGCCGCTGTTTGCTAGGTGGCTTATTCGCAGCGGGAGACGCCGAATGCTTTCTGACAGGTATTTTTCAGCATTCATATCGCCAAAGTCAATTTGAATAAACTACTGTCATCTCCCATAAGGGCTGATCCAGCAAACACAAATTTCTCCACCGCTAAACAGGTTTCCAATCCTCAATGAAGTAGTGCATGTAAATTACCCCATCCCATTTGGCAAACAATATCGATTGTGACAGAAAAGGCTCCAGATCATATACAGGAACATTTGTACATCAGCCGCGGAAAACAGCTTTTAACATATGATGATGGAAAGGAGGCGAGTTGAGTGAGGGTGTCAAATAAAACCCGTATTCCCTTTCACGGGAATAATAAGTGGATAACGGTGCCGTCTATTTATGCTGGGAAGACGTGTGCGGGTGTGTTTCCTTGCAGCTTGATTGGAAAATCACATATAGGCCATCAAACTGAACCTACAGCGAGAGCGGCAGGTTCCACGGCCCCCCTTCACTCACACTGATTGGCTGGGGGCGTTCTCTTACCATTTTCATTTCACAGTGTGAGATAAATGGGAAAGAGGAGAGTGTAACTGGCAGAGTGCGGCAATGCTGCTGCTTTTTTTCCATCCTGCCTCAGAGTTGTGCTTAAAATTTCACGGCAATTAACATGCGCAAGTACGAAAAAAAAAAATATAAAGACATTTTACATTGTTAATTCCTTACGCTCAATTATGCAAAGGTTACTGATTATTTTTCGTGGAGAGGCAACGCCGTCAATGGGAGGCAGAGTGAGGCATCAGCATAAATCAGAGGCAAGGTGCACTCTAAGCTCTCCCCACATCCTTGACTGCTGCTGACTTTCAAGCATTCATAATATATGAAATCTGTCTTTTATAATTCAACAGAAAAAGGAAACATGCCTTGATAGTGATTTACAGAAGACAGAGCTGGTCCAGGGCTATTTAAAATTCCATTATGTGATGCATTTTCTGGTAAAAATCAGAATGAATGTATAGATACAGTGCATGATATTTCTCTTGCTGTTATTCATATTGACATTAATCAATGCCTTTTAAAGTATTCAATCTAACACCAGCCTGTAGGGCTAAAAAAAAAGTCAATTAATCCAGGTTTCTATAGCAACTACTTGGAAAATTGCAGAAAAAACGATATTTTAGCAGACGGCTCGTTCTGTTGACACTGCATTTCAAAAGGATTTTTACAGATTGCTAACTTGTAGAAGAGAGACAATTAAATGGATTGAACCTTTGAGCAAAAATCATAAAGAAGAGGGAGAGGCTCTAACTTCCAGACTCCATAAAAAATGATTTTACTTCAGAGTGTGATGGAAAACATGCAGCACTTCTCATCACATACTCTTGAAGGATTTTGGCACCATTTTATTAGATTCTCTTTGGAGACCTGCGCAATTCATTCCCCAACAGGTGAAAGGTTTAATACAGACGCAGCGCACGATCAGTGTGTTGCTGGGTGTTCACATGTGGTTACATTAAATGTATTCTCTCTTAAATAAAATGTGCGAGTGAATCTACAGAGCACAATTTCGCCCAGAGGGTTTGCATCTGTGAAGAACGTATGAATTGTCGAGAATATTTGATGTGAAAACTCCAATAATCTGTTGAAATATACAGCGCATGTAAATCCATATCAACCTTTTGAAATATGAGGCATGAACTTCTCTCCTTTGGGCCAATATACCGAGGATCAATAGGTCTATAAATCCACACGAGCCAGCCAGCAAGGAAGGTCAAGGCAGAACAAATAACAATAACACAAATGAACCAAGCAACCTCTTGCCAGAAGAGGGTCACAACGAGGGTATAGTTCACCGAATAATGTCAGCAAGTCCCCCAGGAACCCGGGGAGGTGAGAACACTATCCCCCCATGGAAATAGGACAGAAAAACAGCAGTGTGGACAGAATAAAGCCACAGAATGCATAGCACTTTATACCCAGCTCACATTCATTTTTAATGAAGTATAATAAGTCACAGCACTGGAGCAGAAATGCAATCCCCCAGCCCAGATGATCTAACAACTCCAGGACTTTTTTCACACAGCATATCCTCTGACAGTACTGGAGGCGCCGAGGCAGTGAGCTGAATGTTTTCAACATCTCTGCAAACAGACGAGGTGTCTCTGTCTCTCTAGTAATGACAACACAAGAGAAAAAAAAACACTGCTCCTCGTGTGACAGAAGAGATTGAGGTGGTCGGATGCTTCAGAAATCCTCCTAATCCACGCTGGTAATTTTGTTATTTATGAAATCACGCACTTCGGGTTCAATAATAAAATATCAAGCAGCTCTGTGTGAGTAGAAAACATGCATTCGAAGAAGGCATCCAGTGGTTTATTGGAGAGGGTCCCAGTAGCAACCAATAACGTAATAACTTGCCAATAATATAATAAAGTTTTTGAGCCAATAATGTACATAATGCTCTTCAGTTTTTTTTTTACATTTGTAAATGAGTGTTCATGTTCTATGTTGTATATTGGAGTTAAGCGCCATTATAGAGCCAGTCCAGTTATTTAAATACAGTTTGAAGTGAGGACTGAATCGTTTTTCCTTGAGAAATGTTTGAAAAAAGTTATAATGAAATGTTTCCAAGAAAAAATTTTGTTAAATTCATTTGACAATGCAACATCCAACAGAGACACTGACATGTAATTATGAATTTACACTTCTAAGCAAATAAACAGTATTCTAAATAAAGATTTTGTAAAACAAATCATTCTCAAATTGGCTCTTACAACCGTAATTAAGGAGAGTGAGAGCTATATGGGACGTATCCTTGATGAAAGAATATGACGACTATGCCATCCACTAGACCTATTTTTGATGAGCAAACGACACAAAAACTGCAAAAAGATCTTTTATTTCCAAGAAATGCAGTCCTATTTATGTGTTATTACATTATCGGCTGTAGTTATTACATTTTCAAAAGTTGTTTTTAATGCTAGGTCATTAACGTAATAACCAGCCAATAACGTAATAACTTATTACATTATTGACAAAATGTTATTAGGTTATTGGTTGCTACAGTCCCTGCTGACTGAGCTACAAAAGAGACAATGATGAAACGTAAATGAAAGCAGGAAGTACCTTTAATGGTGATGCTTCCTGTGCTGCTCGCCACGCCGAACTGGTTTCTTGCAACACAGGTGTAAAGGCCCGCGTCGGATTTGGTTGCATTCCATATCCGAAGGTTGCCGTTGTCCAGAATGGAGATCCTGTGGTCAGAAAAAAGCAGATATTACTGCCATAGCATCAGGCTGCACTATTAGTAATAACTGTTGCTATGCATACATTGTAAGATTTAACAATGTGCCATGGGGCTGACATAGCAGAAAAAGCTAAGTGACCAACACAGAGCAGAGAACATTTCTCAGAGTCTCTAATTAAGTTCTTCTCCTTTTGCGGATGACAACGATGAGGAATAGTACAGTATTTTCAGGGGTGATTAATTCAGCGCAGGACTTTGAGACATCTAGGACAACAGCAGCTCTGTGCCCTTTAGACGATGGCCACAAGTGCTTTCCAAAAAAAAAAAAAAAAAAAAAGGTCGAAAGGCCCGAGCAAAAGTTGACATTTTCTAAA
>OMNN01019967.1:2816-15782 GCA_900302755.1 Chromis chromis
GTTAGTAAAACATTCACTTTCACACCCACATATAAAACAGGGCTGTGTAGAGAGAGAGAGAGAATCAAGGTGCCCTCGCTCGCCCAGACGTCCTACATCCATTTATGACCTTGTGTGTGTGCGTGAGTGTGTGTGTGTGTGTGTGTGTGTTTGTGTGCGTGGAGGTTATTGTTTGGTGTCTCAGGTAATATGTCCGGCGAGGCTCGGTGGCAGATGTCGACCATCCGTCTTGCAAAGCTGACATATAGAAACACTCCCTGCAGTTGCATCTCCAGAGAGAGCACGAGTCAATGCAAGGAAAGAGTGTGTGGGATGAATGTGTGTGTGAGATACAAAAGAGAGCGAGAGAGCGCGAGTACAGACAGAGAGCGAGATGTTTTGGCTGGTTTCCTACAGTAATTAGTTCAACCTAGCTATTTGTTCTTCCTACCTCTATTAGATGGGAAAATGTTTCTTTGGGGAGTAAGCAAGTTTTTGCAGAGGGCAAAAGGAAAGATTTCTGAGAGTTGGCACTAAAGTGAAAGTGCACAATATGTCACTCAGCTGATAGATGATATATCAGGAAATAACTGCATGGAGAATATAATCTACCTGATTTGTCACACTACTTTGATACATGAGAGATTAATTGCTTGCGAGTGCAGTTTGTCTGTCCAAAGTAGGTTTCTGTTAAATGTCACTTGAACAATGGATGGAGGAGATAAAAGTAATAACTGTCTAACTCAAAAGGCACATATTTCCCCTTTGTCACAAAATGTTTTCAATTCAGTCAGCGTCTGATTTCCACATACTCTGCACCGCTCCCAGTTATACAACTGAGGTCTGCAGAGTGTCTTTGAGTCATCCGTCCCTCTGCTGCACAATTTTATTTGGTTATTGGTTTTCCAGCGTATTGAAAACATCCTTGCAACTCATTTATGATCAGTGTGGGAACAAATGCTTTGTTCCTGTGCTATGCAACATGATGTCTTATTTACTTTCCATTTCCTTAAAGGTTAGCCGAAAGAAAGCCAGCGCATTTTTTTTAGCTACTTTAACTGGCTGAGGGGTGAAATAAACAAACCATAAAATGCTGTGTTTGCTACATGTATGACAAAATACAGTCAACAACCTGCATGCTATGTTAAATACTGATTTCAGATCAGTGATTTTAAATAGATAAATATTTATATACATGCACAAGTGAATTTTGTGCTTTCGAGATGTCAGCGAGTTGGGCAAAAATACATTGTGGCCTGTTTAGATAGTAGAGGGACAAGAAAGGCCTCTGTTCATGCACCTTGTGCAACCTTCAGATTGAAAAATGAAGTCACAAACTGCAATTCCTGAAATGGCCACTTGAGGCTGGCTCCAAATGCAAGTCAATCCCCATAGACCCCCATGTTAAAATGCCAAATTGTACAGCAGAAATAAACACGTCCCAGCCTGCTACAAATAAACTGTTCTGGCCTATATAGCTACTTTCTCCCTTCATGACAGCTGTATAGGGGGTGAATTTATATTTAACTCATTGGTTTAAATTATTTTAAGGCCTAAAGTTATGCCTAATTAAGAACACAGCCACTTACTTTGACGGATGTGTACCACCACTGGACAGTCAATGGTCCAGAGACATCTTCACAGCCCACCTCAGCTCTACCTCTAATGGGGAGTTATAAGGAGCCAGGTACTGTTAAGATAGTGACAGTTAGAGCCACCACAGTGAATATCAAAACCGCAATTCAAAAAAAACCTACGGATGCTGTCATACAGGGTTCATCCATTGTTATTTACAGTCTATAAGTGGTGCATTTACAGAAAGCAATGAAGGATCTACAAAATAAGGATACACACTGTGCAAAGAAAAATGTTAGAAAATGCCTCAGCAATATAACTGCCATAAAATACAATAAAGAGAAATGTAACTGCTTGAAAACAACCAACATGACTCCTGCTGTTGGCTATGGATTGGTGAAGGTGTACTCTGTATTATAAGAAAATAATACTTTACTCAAAGACGGTGCTGCTTGTTTGAATGAAAACTGTCCACCTGGTGCATGGACCAAAAACACCTTCCAGCTTCAAGGTTTACTTCCAGGTTGCTGGACCCACTGCAGATGGTGTTTCCCCAACTGGTTCCCACTTGACCCATATACTTTAGATGATGCTATAAAAAAAATAAAATTAAAAAAACTAGCTTTTGTAGATGCTGGAGAGGTTTTTGCAAATATGAAACCTTGGTGGATTAAAAAAAATCATATTAGAAAGAATAAGCTTTAGGAAATAACTTATCAGCAGCTTTACAGATGTCTCTTTTGCAGTTGTGGTCGATGGGCAAAATGCATAATATTTTGTGTGATCACTGGGAGAACTGGCAACAAGGCTGAGCATTGTGGCTCTATCATTAATGACTACACAAATTGAGTCAACTGGAAGAACAGAATTTGTGACAATTTGTTGTGAAAACATGTGTTGGACAAGATTGCATGTCCCAACGTTAGAGTTGCAGTGTAGTTATACATACACTTTACTACATTGAATAATATGTTATAAAAAACAAACAATGTAGATCTTGTGTCCTCAAGATTTATCTGAACTCTGAAACTAAATCTAATTCAAAGATGCAGGTTTGTCGAGAGGCTAATTATAACCACATCTCTCCAGCAATCACCATCAATCTCACGGGAGTCTCCAGGTGCCTCATTTCCTGTCCTCGCACTTCATTTTGCATCTTCAAGTTGAAAAAAGACTTGACAGGAGTTCAAGTGCATCTCAAACCTTGTAGCGTGTTCATCGAAAGGGGGGGAAGAAGGAGATATACAGGGGACAGTGCTGCCACCATTCATCCCTCAGGTGCTCACATTACCCATCTACCCTCCCTTTCACACGAAACCTTCACACACACTACGGTGATGTATTATTCTGGACGAGGAAGCCTCATTATACACTTGTCGATAAATTATTAACGCACTTAACAAATCATCCGTCACCAGAATTTGTTTAAAAATTCATCAACTGCCATATCACACAACGTCGTGGATCATATCTGCTCATTACAGAGCAACAAAGCTCTGATTTTAAACAGGTGACTCTTTGAACAGATGTGCTTGTTGATGGCTGGACCATGGGGAAATGGCTGCACCAACTGTAATGTAGATATCTGTAACGAAAACAAAGCACATTTAATTGGTCCGTCAGATCAAAGCTTTCCAACTAATACTACTTACCAAAGAGCAGGATTACCGACTGTATGTTTACGCAACAGTCGGTGGTTTTAGGAGTGGAAATCAAATTAGTGCTGTATAGGGAGCATACTGTGTCCGAGGAGAGTTCCTTTTCATCTGTTTCTTCATTTATCCTGATTAAAGTCTTTTTTTCCTTTAATATCTAAATCCGCTTTAATAAGTGAAACAGCAGGAGTCATACATTTTGCAAAAACACACAAAGTTTGCAAAAATGGAGGCCTTGCTGGTGCTTCAGAGAGGCTTCGTGAAAAGGAAGCAGGCAGGAACATGTTTATTCCAGATGGATTCAGCGTGTGTACTATGGTACAGTACAGTATGTGAATCGTATCAGAATATCTTAATAACAGGGGTGCAAAAGAAGAAATAATGAGTTTTTGTGAAAGTAAGTGTGTTATTGTGGCTATGTGGAGATGGCACCACTTCTTCCTACCATGGCAACACAGCGTCAGCAGAGATATTCAACTCAAATATCATTCAAATAACCTGAAAATATTCAGAAGGTCAAACAATCTGTCTAAATAGAATATACGTTTTTTTATGTCTACCCAAACTGAAGACAACTTTCAGATGAATGCAGTGTAACATCCCAAATATTGAGGACTGAAATAGGAGTTTTATAAGTTTTCACATTAATGAAAAAATTTAAGTTTCATATGAGAAACAGAAACAACAATTACAGTGCAGGAGAGGAAGCAGGCCTGAAAGCCTTATTCAGAGACATACCCTATTTAAACAAATACAGAAAGACATTATTACTCATCAAAAGCCCGCCAGGAAACACTGTGTTCATTTAATACATGAGACAATACCCCAACTTGACAATGCCTCTGGTAATTTCAGCTCAAACAATATGTTCATGTGTTTTTCGGTGGTTTATACTTGGTCTGAATCTTGGTGGAAACAGGACAAGAGAAATACTGCAAATGTCTTTTTCCCTCAACACTTTCTCCAGATCCTCCTAACAGGGATCGCAAGATGTTTCCATACTACCCTGTAGTTCCATGTCTGACTTAAGGCATTTTCTCAGATGGATGCAGTCATGATGCTTCCACAAGAAGGTGTCTGGGGGCCATCTGAATCAAATGTCTGAAACACTTGGTGCAAGTGGTTTCTGTTAATGCAACAGACCATGAACATGACATGAACACTCCTATATGTCAACTCGGACGCTAATCTGGCACACTATGGGTCCCAATGAAAAGGATAAAAATTAAAGGTCATCTGGTCCTTCTGGAGCATTTTATATCGCTGGTACCTGAAATAACATTGCTCATGCCTTGTCTTTAATCAGAGTGCTGTTTATGGTCTGAACTCTGAGTAAGAGTGAGCCCTTGACTTTAGAATTGCAAAAAACTTTGGTTGCTTGTATCCACAGTCAGATTTTTTTTTCCTCTCTACCCAAAGCTCCCGACCGTAGGTGAGGGTTGTAATCAGGCAGCAACCTCCAGGGCTGAAAAATGGACCTTAACCCCCTAACGCTGAAGTTCCATAATCTGCAGTTCCACTAATGGCCACTTGAGGCTGGCTCCAAAAGTGAGCCAATCCCCATAGACCCCAATGTTAAAAATGGCCAACTTTTGAGCAGAAATAATAATGTTTACAGCCTGGGAAAAAAAACAATTCTATAGCTAATTTCTCCATTCATGACAACTGTATGGGGAGTGAACTTTTTAATGTGACCAGTTTAAATTGTATTAAGGCTTAAACTTATGCACGATAAAGAGTATGGCCAGTTTGAGTGACAGGTGGGCACCATCAAAGACAATGTATAGCTAAGAGGTGTTTGGCTCACTTCAGCTGCACTCACACTCCATCTCTTTGCTCATTTTTTTGAGGAGTTAGGAGGAGTCAAGTACTATCAGGATGTCTAAGGATGAAGTCACGGAGGGCTCATCCATTTTTATATGCAGTCTGTGGTTGGAATGTACACTATGCCTATGGAAAGCCTGAGTACCCAAAGGATCCACTGCCAACGTCCTGGTGCCAGACCCCATAGGACACCCTGAGAGGTCCTCTTGTCCATGCCCAATGGTTCAGAGCATTTTTGACCACATAAGGGGGACCAACACAATATTAAGCAGGTGGTCATAATGTTATGCCTGGTCGGTGTATATGCCATAGACCAGTAGCATGCTGTCTGAGTAGTGCTGCTTTTTGATGGAAGTAAGGGAACACTATCATTGTCCTCTGTTAAAGAAGGGTTTGCAGACAGTTATGTGACAGGACTTGATGCAGTATGTTTTGTTTTAAATAAACAGTCAATTAGGAACTTTTTATTAAATTCAGTGATGCACAGTCCTGACAACAAAATTACAGAGTAAAACTACAGAGAAACAGAATAAATTGTGGAAGCTATTGTGACCAACTACCACTAATGTGCTTGCAAGATACAATAGTTCACAACACAGACACACACAACTGTTGACCTTCATGTGCACATGCTTCTATACACACTACAATGGCAGTTCAGCCTATGCAGACACATTCAACATGTGCAAAGAAGAGAACAAACAGCCTTCTAACAGCAAGAGGAAGTTTTGCATTTGACTGAACAAGAAAAGATGGGTGTAATCACTTAAAAAGAACATAGTGCATTTTCCTGCACATAAACAGTCACACTTGTAGATACAGTCTAGGATGATGAAATTACATCACGTAAACCTCTTAAATGATCTGTCACATAGATTCTTATTCAATCAGCTGCTTCGAATCTCTTCATTTTGTGTTAAGCTTTCATCCTGTTCCTGACTTCAAATCAGTCGCTGCCAGAAATTAACATATTGTCAATAAATCCCTCGTCACTTTGTCCCCCATGAGGAAGTCAAGGGAGGCGTCTTTGGTGCCCATGAGTTTGAAGGTAAATTTGGCTGCAGAATAAATTTACACACGATTATATACTTCTATTTGCTATTTGGTTTACCTGGCAACATTCTAAGAAGGAATTTTGTGGTGGCGATCACAAAAAGCAGAATGGCATTTTATTTCTTACTGCAGGTACAGAGTGCTATTAAAAACGCTGTTGTGCCTCCTCCCTGCTCGTGTCTTCATCAAAGTCTGGTTCCACAAGGATAAACACAAGCAAAGGAGCTGGTAGCATCACTGGAGCTGCCCCCACATGGATGCATAAGTTAGGATGACAGCGGGCCCCTGGAGGTGATCCATGCTGCGTGACAGAGGAGGGAACCTGAACACTTGACAAGTTTACAGGCCCTGGCAGATGCCTTGGACGGTTTGTAGCCCTGCCATCCTTCGTATTGTTTCCCCAGTTCTGGATCCTGAGTTTGGTCGCAGCATGAAACGACTTCTATGTTCTCTGCTGCACTGAGACGCTCAGAACCTCGTCCTTCCTTTCCACAGCACTCTGGTTCTTCCTCCGTTTTGGCCACGCGCTTACGTCATCTCCATTAATCTCTCTAACCGCCCTGTTTGCCATGCTTTTAGGCATTTCTCACAGCTTTGACTCCTTCATGACGAATTCTCTGCATGTAAGGCATCTTCCTTTTGAAGTATGGAATTAACTGTTTTCCCCCCACGAGTGACCTTTTCTCGTTTCAGCCAGATGTTTCCTGCACAGAGCGAATGGCATTTTCGGGTTCCAAAGCTCTAGTGGATACATTTTTCTTTTGTGTCGTAAGTCAGATCATTATCAGTGATACTGAACCGTGGCACATACACCATCACGCTGACATCTGGTCGCTGTACTGAGGGTGGCCTTTGTGTACAAAATGATGATCAGTGCTTTGATTAAGGGTGCAGCAACAACCGCAGGCCGCAATGAAAAGAAATCCCTTCAAACAACAAGTGAAATATGAGAAAACCTGAATGCACATAGAAAAAAAGAACAATGGGATAAAATGATAAGATTTCTTTAAACTAGCTTATATTTTTTTATGAGTTTAAATATTTTCCATTCTTGCCAATGGAAGATCTGTTGTATAGGCCTATGGCCTCTTGCTCTCTCCTGTCACATCCATTCAGTTTCCCTTATCTGTTTTTACGCTGTTATGTGTGTGCAAATAAAAACTAAACTAAACTAAATATGAATTTCAAGCCACTACAATACAGTATATAACCTTAAACCTAATAAAAAACAATATAACAAGGGACTTTTAAAGGCAGGAAATTGAGGATAAAACTTCTTGCTTTTGATTCAGCACCTGTTTTGGTGATATTACCTCATTAAATGACTGGTATTATTGTAGATAATTTTCATACATATGGGCTGGTAGGAACCTCCTCCACCTTCTAGTAGTTTCAGAAGGCTGTTACCCCATTTAATGGTGCTTCGTTATCATTTAATGTAATGGCAGTGGAGCCACGGTTTTACACTGACAAAGTGTAACAGAAGCCCACTTTGAGGTTAAAGGGGTGGTCTGCATTTGGGTTCAGGACTCGTGAGTTTGAGTCTCATCTCAGAATATAATAACAGTTTTATTTTTTCATTTAAGTCCTGTTTTGACTTCTATTTCCACTTACAGATTTTCTGAGTTTACTTGTGTTATTAGTTGGCATTTGGTTAAGTTTACACACCAATACTAATTAGTTCCTTTAAGAAAGCAATCATGATTTGGTTTAAAATGCAACCTGTTGCTACATTTAACACATGTTACAAAGTTCCATACTGTTTGTTTCCATGGTGATGACTCCAAGAGGTCACTGATGTTATCTGGGTTACCACAATCCAGTTACCACAATCGGTGATAATGTGCCTTGTAAACCTTCCAGACATTGGAGAAGGTTCCTACAGGCCCATATGTATGGTTATGATGCGCAATGTAATGGCCATTTAATGGGTAATAACTATTTTCTATGGTCATGTTTGGTCATCTGACTGTTGCCTCACAGCAGGTTCTGGTAGGTTGAACCTGATGGTCAGCTGGGACCTCTCTGTGTGGGGTTTGCATGTTCTCCTTGTGCCTGGTGCTCCAGCTTCCTCCTGCAGTCCAAAGACATGCAGCAGAGGTTAATTGGTGAATCTAATTTGGGTGTAGGTGTGAGTTTGAGCAGTGGTGAGCTGTCCAGAGTGTGTCCTTTTACCCAAAGGTCAGCTGGCATAAGCTCTGACCTAGATGGCAGGTTGATGATCTGTATTTAGTCCAATTATTACATGCGAGTGTGGCTACTTGTTAAAATAGCTTTTCAGTGACTTTTTTGACTTTAAGTGACAGCAAACAGGGAAGATGAGAAAGACTGACATGCAAGAAAGTAAAGGATTAAACCACTAGGTCACCAGATCTACATCACACTCACATACGACTAATTTCTACTACCTTTCATTTCACAGTGGTTTCTAAAGCCAAACAAAAGACGTATATCACACAAAATCATCTCTTATCATATCAATTAAACGTGTTCCCTTGAAAAACACAAAACTAGCAGCAAAACAAAGAATGAATGAGTAAAATAGCACAAAGACGAGAGGGCTGAACAATGCTCTGCCTCTAAAACGGTTCAATCTGATACCCCTTCATTGTGCACCCAGAATATAACTGTGCCACACTGTGCTATGATATGATATTTGATTCTTAAAAAAGAAAAGAAAAGCAACCAAAATTATTTTTTTATTTGGCATATAAGTGCAATAACCACCCAATCCACTGTGATGCACATGTCCTGGTGCCAGACCCCATAGGACACCCTGAGAGGTCCTCTTCTCCATGCCCAATGGTTCAGAGCATTTTTGACCACATAAGGGGGACCAACACAATATTAAGCAGGTGGTCATAATGTTATGCCTGATCGGTGTATATGCCATAGACCAGTAGCATGCTGTCTGAGTAGTGCTGCTTTTTGATGGAAGTAAGAGAATACTATCATTGTCTTCTGTTAAAGAAGAAGGGTTTGCAGACAGTTATGTGACAGGACTTGATGCAGTATGTTTTGTTTTAAATAAACAGGCAATTAGGAACTCTTAATTAAATTCAGTGATGCACAGTCCTGACAACAAAATTACAGATTAAAACTACAGAGAAACAGAACAAATTGTGGAAGCTATTGTAACCAACTACCACTAATGTGCTTGCAAGCATTTTAGCTGGATTCAATAGTTCACAACACACACACACACAACTGTGGACCTTCATGTGCACATGCTTCTATACACACTACAATGGCGGTTCAACCTATGGAGACACATTCAACATGTGCAAAGAAGAGAACAAACAACCTTCTAACAGCAAGAGGAAGTTTTGCATTTGACTGAACAAGAAAAAATGGGTGCAATCACCCAATCCACTGTGATCGTCAGTTTGAGCTTGAAAATAGATCCACACAATAAGACCAGCTACACCGAGATACTGCAAGTTCTGAGAAAAACATCTTTTCACAAAGATTAAAGAGATTTACACACAAAGATGAATAAATTGTTGTTTCTACAGTAAGTCAGGCTGTCACAATGCGACTGAGAGCGCAGTCAGTTTACTTTAATCTTTGATAAATCCTGTAATGCAGAGGTCCATGCTCGGCACGGCTAATCAAAATGTACTTGCACGTGATAAAGCATCTGCTGCCACATGTCAGCGGTTCACCTTTCGGGCTCATTTTCCTACAGACTCACTCAATGCAGTGATGCCGTTATAATAAAGAAATCATGATGGAGGAGGCTTCGCTCTGACAGGAACGGGATCGACAGCAGCGGTGGTGCTGAGGTTGCAAGTGCTTTTCTGCATGAATACTTCAAGTGTCTCATTGTGAAGAAAAGCTCTCCAAATATTTCCCTAGCCAGGGGTTTACACAGTATCCGTTTCTTATGGTAATTTCTCTAGTCAACCAGTCCCCCGTTACCATGGCAATCGCTCACTCTGCAGGCATTTGGTTGGTTGCAGAAGTTGAGCAAAGACTGATCAGCTGTGTCTGACTTACAGAAAGTGTGGACAAAGAAATGAGTAAAATACGATGTTGTGATGAAGCCACAACCCAAAAATTCTATTTATTTTTCAACAATTAAGGTTATTAATCAAAACCTTTGACTTTTTGGTCATCAATTGGCTCTTGAAGATAATGTGTGAATGTTTTCTGCACAAAATGTTCACCTTTCCTTGTTAGTGCTGTTGATCGGTGGCGTCTATTTAGCCAAGCACAAACACAGCACAAGCCTGTGTCTTCGTTTAGAACCAGCACCACTGATTCAGTTGTTTTACAAAACTGCACTGTGCAGCAATAACCTACTCATCTGCAGTATCACGTTTAAACCCAATTTTGAAAGATCTGCTGACTAAAGCCTAATTCCAAAAGCTCTGGTTCCCTGTCAAGAAAAAAAAAGCTGGCAGTTTTATTTTGGGCTCATTTTCTTAGTGTGCAGGATTTTTATTTATTTATTTATTTATTTTTTTTACAGAAAAGCTAACTCTGCTTTTAACTGGAAGGGATGAGTGTGAAAGGAAGAGCAGTAATGTAGCAGTGGATAATGATGTGGCTGTCACTCAACCCTGAAAGCTCTACTCTGAAGAGGAGGGGGCAGCTCATAATGTTCTGGAGGAGATGTGCTCCAGATGTTGCATGTTATATGTCCGTCTTTTGACATCTTGTCACCATGTCTGTTCTTATTTCAACATGTACTCACCTACAAAAAGACACCAGTCTCTTTGGAGATCCATGAATGTAGCAACTGGCTAGAGCAGGGGTGCCCAATCCTGGTCCTCGAGGGCCACTATCCTGCATGTTTTAGATGTTTCCCTCTTCCAACACACCTGATTCAAATGATCAGCTCATCATCAAGCTCTGCAGAAGCCTGATAACGATCCTGATCATTTGAATCAGGTGTGTTGGAAAAGGGAAACATCTAAAACATGCAGGATAGTGGCCCTCAAAGACCAGGATTGGGCACCCCTGGGCTAGAGTGGCTCAGTCCTATTAAGTGCACCTATATGCCATGTCACTCAAACTGACTCACCTACAGTAAGTGTTAGGAGTCATTACTAACCCTCTGAAATCCTGAACCTGCCTGTTGGTTTGAAAGGTATGCTTTCTTTAAAAAAAATAAAAAATAAAATAAAAATACAAAAATAAATCACCACAATTACACCATTTATCAGATCCAGAAACTATTAATGCAGAAATAATTGTTGAACCTTAAATTTGTTCTTGAATGAATCGTGTGTGATGTGTGGGGAAAAAAAGCATCTAAAATCATGATGTGTCATCAAACTTACTGTATTCTATATGTCTCATTTAAAAATCTGCCAAAACTAAACCCTTTGCACCAGATTTTATAAAAGTAAAATTGAATGTTAGACTGTTTGTTTACTTACAACATTTCTTGTGTGTTTATCAATTCAATGAGCTCTGTAAAGCACTGTGAGACAACTCTGTTGTGATATTGGGCTATACAAATAAACTGAATTGAATTGAATTGAATTTAATAATAAAAAAATAAAAACAATCTGCAGTCCTCCGAGACTTTTTAGGTAAACTGCAGGTAGCAAGGGAGATTTAGAGGGAAACAAAGCATACTTGATCAATAAAATAAATGTAGCATGGCTCAAAAATGTGGAGCAAGTTGTCAGCAAGTTATTTGAAGATAGATTCAACATGGTGAAATATCTTTCTGGAGTTGATATGCAGAGTAGAAAAAATTTTAATGTAAAAATGTAAATAGGCATTGTAAAATATGGCATTGTAATTTTGTTTTAATCCACAAAATATTTTTTTTTATTCTAGTCATTCTCGTCATTAATGAGTCCAGAGTAAAAATTTGACAGGAGCAATAATTGCTAAAACAGCATGACAGTTAGGCATCCTAACTGCACCAAATTCAGATTCAAAATGCCAAAGTTGGAAGTTTGTGTCCTTCTTTGGTAAAGTGATACTTCCAACAATGTTCCAAGCACACTTTTCCAGCGAGATGCAGAATCATGGCTTCAACAAACAAAATGAGCGCTTAACTGTGGAAAATGTCGGGGGGGGAAATGTAGAAAATAACAAACAAGTCACAGAATTTACAAAACCCAGCCACAGCTATGTATTTGTGAAACAAATTAGAAGTGTATTCTAACTTATAATGTTGGGATGTGACTCAGTTAAAATCCCAGATTCAGATAAAGATTTGAACACTTTGTAAGGTTCAAGACTGGTGTTTTAAGGTTTTTCACATAAGTCCCATGTGGGCTTAGCAGCCAGTCATCCACACTGTTTTACTGCCATGCTACCCTGAGTTCTCACAAAACAGAGAGAACTATACACCGATCAGTCATAACATGCCAAGAAATGCCATACAAGAAGCAGCAAGTTCCAAGTCTGCAATACCATGTTTTCTTCTTTAAATCAGTTATACAGCAGCATACACCGATCAGGCATAACATTATGACCCCCTGCTTAATATTGTGCTGGTCCCCCTTATGTGGTGAAAAATGCTCTGAAACATTGGACATGGACAAGAGGACCTCTCAGGGTGTCCTATGGGGTCTGGCACCAGGACGTTGGCACTGGATCCTTTGGGTACTCTGGCTTGTGCAGTGGGGCCTCTGTCAATCAAACTTGTTCCACTGCATCCTGTTGATGCTTGATCAGAATGGGGTCTAGGAAGTTTGGAGGTCAAATCAACATCTCGGGCCATTGTCATGTTCCTCAAGATGTTCCTGATTGTTTGATGTTTTTGCCATGTGGTGGGGTGCATTTTCCTGCATGGGTAGGCCAGTGACATTTGGGATTTGCATGAGGGAGTGTGCTTATTCTGGGACAATGTTTATTTGAGTTTCTAAGTCTCATCAACATGGATGCTAAAATCCAAGGTTTTCCAGCAGAA
>OMNN01019974.1:0-10670 GCA_900302755.1 Chromis chromis
TAAAGTGTAGTACAAGTATTTGTTTGAGGAAACTGCAGGCTGAGTGTGTGATTTATCATGTTACAGCGCGAGTCAGTGTGTGTGTTGTATATACTGTATGTGCTGTCTGCTGTATGTCAGTGTGTACATGCAGGTGTGTGTGTGTGTGTGTGTGTGTGTGTCTGGTGAAGTTTTTTTTTTTTTTTATCCAGGTACTGCCAGGGAGAGTGTTGGGGTGATTCAGCATGTGAAATAAGGACATTTGTTATATAGATATTTTATTGCAGTGTGTGCAGCAGAGCTACCTCTACCCCCCTTATTGCATTGTGTTTCATGAACAGATGAAAAAACAAGGATGTGGCTGCTTAGAGCAAGAGAAGCCAAAGCCAGATGGGCAATGGGATGGTGGGGATATCAAGATTTTGAGCAGGTGGGATAGGTGAACCAGAACAGACTTTTCTTCCATTTCTTGTGCCCTACAACAAACCAAACATAACCAAACTAAATGCCCCTTTCATAGTAGAGAACATTATCTTTCCACATTGTTGGTTAAAGATGTGTTGAACAAAGAACAGCGTGTTCCAAGATGACTGGAGTCTTAACACGAGAGTCATCCGAGATTTTAAGTCAAGCCTGTAGAGGAAGCGCTGACTTATAAATATCAACAGCAGAAGGAGAAATATTTGTGCACTTTCTGTCCAAGTGTTGAGATCTACATCTCAGTCAGCATTTACCCCCATTTTTACAGAAGAAAAGACTAAAAGCTTGGAAGCATTCTGTGAAAATAGTGTGCAGCACATCGTGGTTCAACAAGTTTGTGCCTATATAGACGGCAGGAAAGGTGCATGTAGGAAGCTGCTGTTTTGCTGTGAAAGCACTTATTATAAAGGAGAGAACTGTTGCTGCATTTACTGCTGCTATTGTAGATCTGGTGTTGGTACCTTTAACATAACAACATGGTATCATGAGATGTATAATCAGGACCAATACAATTTAAAATACAACACAATTTTCACTTGTTCTATGTTTTGGTGGATGTTAAACTGATAATTCTGACACTAGAGTAAGCAGGTTATTAGCCTAGCTTAGAATACTGCATGTAAAGACAAATGGCTAACATGGTTTTGTCCAAAAATTTAAGATCTGGCCATACCGACACCTCTTAACTTCACTAATCAAGCTGTTGTATCCATTTTTTTTAATATATATATATTTGCACAAACTAAAATATAAAATTAGGGGAATTAAGTGTTGACTTTGAAATTGGATGAGATTCATCTTTTTTGTTATTGCACAAGGCAATGAAATTGAGTTTAGCATCTTACCAGAAGTGCAAAAGCAGCAGTGAAGTGTATTATTTATAGTATGGTATATACAGTATGTATTCTAGCAGTGAGGTTACCAGGCATTTCTATTTTTGTATTATGCTTTCAATTGCAAATGAAACCAACCTAATGCAACGTGTTATTTAGTGAGTTTTAGAGCTGCTGGTAGTCCTACTTTTTTTTAACTTTGAGGAGAAGATGCTTCCAGTCCTTAAGCCAAGCTAAGCTAAGCTTGACTCCAGGCACTATCGCCACTGTTAATACAGAGATGTGGCTACAGCTGGGAAACATCAATATGTAAATGGTCCAAACAGTCACTTTGGATGAATCATAAGCTTCAAAATCCTGGTTGTGAATCAATTAAATTGTAATCTTAGTTGAACTGTGGAAGTCAATAAACAAGCCTTATTTTCTGCCTGTATTGTAGTACTAATGCAGAACAAATGCAGAGAAGGAAAACAGGACATGGAAGAAATTATCAGATTGGGAAAATATTCAAAAATGAAGCTGTTCATGCATCCAAGTATACCTGAAGCCCTGTGGAAAAAGTATAATAATGCTTTTTAAAAATCTCTTGGCCCTCAAATGTGTTTTAAAAGGGCATCGTAAGGCAGCTGCATGTTTCTCGAAAACCATCTGTATTTTGAAAGCCTGTGGCAAACACAATTTCTACTTTGATTACTGACGTTTTGTAATTGCCGATTTGCAGTGTCACTGTCTATGAGCGAAATGACAGGTATAGCTATAACCAGTACTGACACAGTGACTGGGCTTGTTAAAATGGGAGCAGAGGCCTAATTCTTTCTATCGTTAAAGACCATTTCATCTGTTGCTCATCATCAGAATCGCTGATAAGTTCAAACCTTTGCTTACACACAGATTGTACTACATTCTCAAATAATTCTTTATAATTTATTTAGTTGGTAATGTATAACAACAGAACTAAAAAGATAGTTTAACTGAGATATGCAAACACAAAAACTGCCATATTAAGTAAGTCAATATTTGCTGTTACAATTAAATTCATTTGAATGATATTTGATTTAGTGCCATTCCCAAAAGACAAACTTGGTAGTAATTTACTATTCAGACAGACTAACAATGAAGAATCTGTATCACACAAAGCGGTATTTAACATGGAGGTCACCAAATCAATTTTACACATACTAATCAAGTAAGTTACAATAAATTAGCCCTCTGAACCCTGTGTTAATAAAAATAATAATAAAAATTGACTAGATCGCACCATTTATCAAAACTAAAAACTGTAAAAACATTTTGACTGTCTTGGAACTCTGCATCTTGGTTCATCACGGTTGTGCTGTTTTTATGGAGGTGCAGGACTTTATTTTGCAAAATCTGCCCACAGTGAGTAAAAATGTAACAGAAGCAAAAAACGCCCCGAGAAATACTTAGCCTTCAGAGGTTTAAACCAGCATTTAAATGTAAATATAGGCCAGAATATCAAGTGTCTATCACCACTTTTGCAAGCAGTAGAAGGCTTCTAGCTGTGCACCAAACACACAAAATTGCAGATGTATTTGTCAAAGTAACAAAAAAAACAAACAAAAAAAACAATCCAAACCGACCAGCAGACATTAGACATCTAAAAATAGAAATCTAAAAATCTTAATACATGTGCTATGGTACAGTCAACAGTATGAAGTAGGCAGTGGAAATACACATTAATGTGCTATAAGATGCACAAAAAATGACTAGTCTTGATATGCAATGTTTCCCTTTTGCCTGGACAGCTCTACCAAAGGGTGCTTTTAACTTACAGCATGCATTTCTACTTCTTGCACACGACAGTAGATGTTTGATGATATTGGCAGCCATCTAGTGGGTGTTAATAAACCCAGCAAAAGACTTTGATAGTTGCAGAACGTCTGATAAAAATTGACAAAAATCATCATTAGCATTACTTCTTTTCATAGATTACTTCTTATTATTTCAGAAATGACATATGATCATTACAATTTCCCATCGCGTAAGCCTATAGAAATTACTTTCTACCTTATGGAAGAAAACTGACCACAAAATATTTAGAATTTATCTGCACCAATTTATCTATTTAATGGATGTTTTTCTAAAAAAAATGACCTAAATTAACCCTGAGTTTTTATCAGATGGCATATCACTCCATTTCACATACAGTATATCCCCTTCCACACCTTATTCACGGCTATAATCTGTATAAATAGCTTCCAGCCCCTGTGTCCTCCCACATGAGACCCAACACGCATAATACTCTTACACTTAAGGGCTCTGCAGCACAGACGTAATCTCACACATATCACTGCTGGGGACAGGCATCCCTTTATGCAATCAACAGGCCATGAGCTTCACACATCCTTTAAAATATATAAAGGTTTGCAACCTACACAGATTCGTGCAATTCTGATGCATGAATGCAGAGAGACACAAACCGAACAGTACAGCTTTAAATTATGCATGCTCGACAAAAGTATGTTACCACCATGAGCCACCATACACATGTTTAAGTGAACCGCTTCAAATATTCATATGTCAGTTTCAGATGTCTTTGTCATTTTGTTACTAAAATTACCATCCTTTTGTTATAAAAGTGATTCAGTACATCATTTAAATCCGTGCATCAATAAATTAAAGCAAGACACACAGGAATTGTCTCTTCAGTGTCAACTTGTCTCATCCAGAGTTTGGTTCACTCTCACGCTCTGAAGATGACTGTTTCCTTTTCTTTTCTTTTCGCTTTTTTTTTTTTTTTGTTCTGCTCCTCACTGCTCGCACAATGCTGCCAATTAGTTAATGGCGGACAGTGAGGCGAGAATCCAACCTTTTTGCTTCAAATTAAATTCCTCACATTTGCAATTCAAAGCTGCAAAGAAAGTGGGAAAAGTACTTAACAAGCCCAGCGCATATATGATTATGGCCCAGCATGTGACAGTAATGGGTGGTGTATTGGAAAGGACTGCTTGCACATATTGTAATGCACACATACACATGTGGGCAAATACTTGAAAGCAAATATTAAATTCACCTGCACTTGACAGCCAAGGCTGGGATATATAAGTGTGAATATGAGCATGGTAGCAGAACGCAGCCTATAGCAGGATGTATTTTAATTCAAGCCGGCTTTGATGCTTTTATGGAGTTCATAGGGCCAAAACCATTCAGAGATCTAACATTTATTCCTTACATTTAGGCAAACACTGGCACTTATCCACACATAGACTAAAACCATGTGCAAACACCTTCAAAATCTGTATTCTCCCTCTATATATATATATGATAACCAAAGGCTTTCTGAAGCCTGTGTGGTGGATGGTGTGGTTTGAAAGGGTTACAGGGTGGGTGGAGTCAAGCCGTGATGTAGTGCTCTGAATGCATACAGCTCTGTACTTCATAGCCACTGTCATGCTCAGTCCGCAGATTTATCGATGACCCTTAATAAAACTGTAACATTTGATAAATTTGCTGAGTGGGAATGATCAGAGTGATAAATAAAGCAACTTGTAGACTACAGCTCTGGTGTGCACTGTAATTGTAATAGCAGCGGTGCAAAGTCTGTGCGTGGATGGGGGCAAATGGAGCCTGTAGAGTGAGCTGCATGCTTATTGCCAGGACGGGAGCCCTAGTTAACGGCGGTAATGTATTCTCGGGCATCAAAGGCTCAAAGTTGAGAGTTTTAAAGGAGCTCGTCACTATTGATTTTGAACCAAGAGAAGCTTCCTAGGTTCATTATATGGGAGCTCTCAGCCCTTACTTTAGGCAGCGGGGACATTGCACAAACAACAGGGAGCTTGGGGTGAGCATCCCTTTGTTGTTTAGAACAAAAATTTGTTTCAATCATTTGCTGTTTTGCATTCGCAGGCTATAAAGTATAAGCCGTGGCTAATGAATACTATGTGAATGACTCGAGCCCCTGGGGCTTTTTCACAATTAATACACATTTTAATTGAGCACTGAAAAAAAATAGGACCATTTGGTGCTAAGCAGTAACAAAAAGGGGAGGATGGGGGCTAAGATCTAATTGCTGTGGTTCTCTCAGGCTCATCTCTCAAGGAAAAACTGTTTTTATGCTTGTAGCCTTTGAGTCTGCAGAATTGTCAAAACAGCTGAAAATCATGCATTTTCATGTGTTTTGTTTGGGTGCAATTTGTGCTGCGTATGTGAAGTGTCAAATTCAGTTGTGTGAGCATGCTCCTGTGGAGTCATTCAGTATGAAACTGCTTAAAAAAAATGCATATTCATTTAGTTATTTTAGGTTGTTTTGGTCCACTTTGTGCAGTGGGAGTACATAAGAAGTATGAAAAGTATGTGAAAATGTATTAATTATGTGTGAGTTATACCGGCTGCATTACGTATCAGAACTTTCAGTTAACTCGCTCAAACATCAGATGTATCTAAATTGCACAGCAGAGCTCAGAATGTGCTTGAACAGATGGCCGATTGTTTATGGTGGACTTGGAGAGTATTAGACAGGCAAACGTGTAAACATCAGTGTGGGCAATCAATATCTCATTAGGGTGTCTGCTTTAGTTCATGTTTTGTCGCTTTGCATTCTCCTCACACTCTTTATCGAATTGGTAACTACAGCCATTTGGTGTGAAGGGCAATGCAATACATGGCACAAGATACAGGTAAATGGACCTCCACTGATCGCCACATGCTTTCTGCACACTTGCTCCGAGTCCATCATCCCGCGATACTATCGGCGGTTTGAAAAACATCCGAGCAGCACAACTTGTTCACACTCCTGAATTTCTAGCAATGCCATCATCCTTTTTAGCATATTTTTAGGCGGAGGGAATCAGGGACACAAGATAGCTGGTAGTGCTGGTACACTGGGAGATAATGCAGGATGAGCCTCAGGCATAGGAGGGCTGGAAAACTCCTCTTGTCACTTTAGATAAGAGGAAGGAAATGGGACTGGTTGCTGAGGGACCAGCTAAGTGCTTGTCGCTGTCCCTTTAGCTTACCAACAGCAGCCTGCTATAGTGCATCTGGACAGGCAGATGCCCATCTTGCCACAATCAGTTGTGTATAGGGTTCACTCCCAAATGGGTAGTTGGGGAGCACGGTTGATGAAAGTATGTATAAAGTTTGCAACTGAATTGCACTTCAACTGTCACACTTTAGAAATTTTATCTCATGGAAGTGGCAGGATGGAATAGTGGTTAGTGGAATTGTCCATCAACTAGAATAGCCATATGTTGGGCAGTCTCCACTGTGAGTGAAATGTCCTTGGGCAATGCACTCAATTGTATCGTATCAGTTGTAATAGTAAACCTCTTTCATGGTATTCTACCAAAGCAATCTGTATAAACTGACTAAAGTGACCCATGAAATGTGATCTTAAATAGTTTTTTTTAAAGGCTGCTGCACAAATTTTACACATTCAGTTCAGTTTACTCATCACAAGGACTACTCATCCTGTGAACAGTTGTCCATTGTGGTTCCTGATAATGTTATCGGGGGTGTTTTGGCTCAGGCTTGGCAATGTTTGAAATTCTATGTTACAAAACTTGAAGTTTAAGGTTGAAGTGCAGATTTAGTAGGAAGGAATGGTGTAATGAAATCTGATTTTCAGTTGCATTATAGGAAATGTAGGAACCAACATTTCTGGAATTTGATCGATACGATACGCCAGGATATTAGCTGATTTTGATTGTTCTTTTGTGTTTTGTTTTTCTAATCGGTCTCTTGTCTTCTCATTTTGCAAGCAGCTCAGTACAACCTACAATCATGTTTTAACGTAATAATGTTAATGGGACGGATGTTATCACTCTGGTAACCTAGAAAATTGAAGTTTCTCACACTGTAAAGGTGTATTTAACCCAAACTATTACTTTCATTAAACTTAAACCTAACTAAAGACGTTCTGTTGCCTAAACCTAACCAAGTAGTGAGTGAAAACAAAAGTAAAGAAAGTGTGAAAATGAAACTTGATTCAAAAAATAGTACGAATGTAGCTGAACCCTTGTCCACCAGCGTTCCAACCTTCTTATGCAGACTTGTGTTACTCTTTCAAACTAGAAACACTGCTGTATGTTGTTTCAGTGATATGGGCCGTATCACATAGTATGGACAAGCAACTGATATGCTTGTTTTGGCTGGAGGTGGCGATTCTACTCAAGGCCTTTTTTCACTTATCAGTATCGGCACAAACCTAAGTCCGATCTTTTGTTTGTCTCCTGTCACACAGGTGTCTTAAAGGGGAGAGCACCATTTGTGGCAGGACTTTGTCAATCAATAATGGATTGATTGATAACACAAACTGAATGCCTTGGATATGCTGATATTGCTGTTTCATTCAACTGACACATGATATGTTAGATATGCCACAGGGGTATATGAAAACTGTCCTCATTGTTCCCAGCTTGTCTTAAACAAGTGAGCTCTGGATGGAGGCCATTAAGCATCACAGAGGTCTTTGTCATGGTTCCCGTTGCCATCTAAACCTCCATAATGCTCTCTGCTTGCTAACATGAACTGCCTGTATCCAAGTGACTGCCTCCTCTGGTCGCTACAGAATTAAACACTAAGAGGCTTCACCTGGTGGAACAACCAGGTACTACAGCAAATCTACAAGCTACAGTACACCCTACCAATTTAACAATGAATTTCAGACAGAGCCCTACGAGAGTTTTACAACAAGGTTTGTGACCTCCTATTTAACATTAGGAACAGTTTGGATGCAGAAACACACTTTTTTTCTTAATGTATTGCAAAGCTATTCAGATATCAACAGCAACTTGATCAGGACATCCCTAATTGGAGGACTTGTTTCATATCTTTGGAGTGACCCTTAAATACTTTGACAACTCTTGAATGCAATTTACCTTTGGGCCCTCAGGAACATCTGATCACAAACTAAAATCCATTTTGAGTCCCTTACTGCTGATTATTGATTTTTCTCACTGGTCTTTGTTGTGCTGTTGTTTTCAGAGATGTGTGTAAGAAAAGCGCTCAGAGGGATGTGTGTAAAACAGCTGTAGTGGAATACTTAAAAGGGAAGCAGTGCTCATGTCTGTCCACGCCTGACTGGGTCACTCTTCGAAGATATATACACATGCCACTGTGCTGTGCCCTATAGCAAGGACAAGGCTCAGGTCGCTTTTAATATGTAGGTAAATAATCATATCTGCTCTAATTGCTGCTGCTTTAAATCAGTGTGATTACAGCACATTTCATTATTCAATTTAGCACATGCGATCTAATCACATCACTTTCATTTTAACTGCCGTAATAATCTTCCCAGAGGGGACTTTTGGTTCATGATGTAAACGCTTCATGTTATTGTGAAATGGACTGAATGGAATCACCTCGAGTCGGAAATAAAATTCATTAGGAAATAACTAGTGAAATGGTGGCAGGTGAAATTGCACTGAGCTGTGTTGAACCTCGCCGAGCATTAAAGGCTTTAAAGGAAAGAAGGAGCTTCAAAACTACAAACCTGATCCACTATTCTTTACTTATCTTTGACACTTTGCTCAGGATATTTTTGTTTATGATGCAGCTTGATTGATAAATGCGAGCAGCCACGCGGGGATGTGCAAAAACATTCCACCCACCTACCTTCCTTCATTGGAAGGTCAGCTGCTATCCAAAATGTGTTTATTTTGAGGATAATTGCATCAGATTGAACAGTGAAATACCGTCACCTCCTGTCGGTCCCTTGGAAGATTAGCACCAAGGCCATCAGCGGGATCGATCAATGCGCAGCGCGGTGGCTGCTTGAGGGATGGGAAGGTCAGTGGCTGTGATATTACTCACATTGGCAGAGATCTGATGTCAGGGGCTTTAATTTTGAAGAGGCTAAATAATAGGGATAGGTTATGGACAAGGAAGGAGTAGATTGACAACAGCGATAAGACAACACAAGTACAAGAGATTAAGAGCTGAGAGAGTAACTGTCGACCTAAGAAAATTTTTCAACTCTACAACAAGACTGGGTTATTCCATATAAAATCCAAATTTTAACGTTTCCACACGACCCCATCAGAATCATCAGCAGTTTTCTTAAATGCAGTCACTTTAGTATATTTAATGAAGGCATGCAATATTTTACCTTCATACTATGATTATTTTTCAAGTTACAAAAGCCCTTGAAGTACATAGAAGTGAGTTAAAATTTCACACTTTTCAATTCATGGTACTTTTTCCACACAAGGAATCCTGTTTTGAAGATAAGCCTTGTAAAAATGAGACCTTTCATGTGCTATAACTTGATGAACCACTTATCCCAGATGGTTATGAGCACTGAAACTTCACCCAAAATGCACTTTTTTAAAGTTTTCTTCAGTGAATTATCAGAAAACAGGAAACACATCCAGGGTACCAATGCTTGTTTCTACTGACTCTATGTCAGAGGCATTAAACAGATGCCGTTTTGCTATTGAAACTATGATATATCCCATAATATTGATGCTTAAAGCTGGTTACAGAAAAAAATTGGATTACGACACGTGGAATGGATGTAAAACTGTTTTGGCTGCAGTTTTTAACTGGTCTCAAATGTGTCTTTTATCCCTCAAAGTTTCATGTGGTACGTCCTGTACTTACAAAATTATGAGGCTAAAAAATGCTGGAAAAAATACTATTTCAACCCACCCCCATGCACTTCAAGGACCTGTGAGTCTGAAAATATTCATAGTATGAGGGTACATTTTTACTTGACTTTATTAAATATACTAAGAAAGTTATTGTACATAAAAAAGCAGCTGATTCTGAGGGGGTCCATTCAGAAGCTCTGAT
Organism: Chromis chromis; assembly: GCA_900302755.1. Taxonomy (NCBI): domain Eukaryota; kingdom Metazoa; phylum Chordata; class Actinopteri; family Pomacentridae; genus Chromis; species Chromis chromis. The sequence continues at coordinate 10,047 of OMNN01019974.1, forward strand.
TGATTTTTAATGGAATGACCCAACTAAATTCTCTGGGACACATTAGTAATCCGAGGACATTCTCATTAATTTTCCTATGCTGTCTGCATCCACCAGTATTTTCATGAGAACAAGCCCTCCCTTCTCTCCTCTCAATGGAAGATGTGCACATTTTTGTTTCCTTCGGTGCAGTTTTTAATGCTGAGCACATCCTCTGGCGGACTGAGATCATCAGAGAGAAGGAGCTGACTAATCTCAATCCTTAAATTTATTCATGTTCAATAAAAGCTATTCATCAGCTTAAACCCGCCTGTAAGTTCAAACTAAATTTGAACCACCTGGGAGAAATCTAAATGACTCGGAGGCAGCGTGGTTAAGGAGCCTGGGTGGAAGGAGCGTGAAAGGAAAAGGGGGAGAGACAGAAGTGTCCCCCGACTGTGAAGCTCTGCAGAGCCAGCAGGCAGGAGGATGCATCTCTGACTGCTTCTGTGTGTGTTGATCAAGGCTTGGCTATTGTCCAGTCACTGTAAACAGTATTACAGGTGACTTGTTTTTGGCAGCGTATGCACATTGATTATTGATTGCTTAGGATGATGTGAGTGGAAGTGTGGGAGGAAACAGAGTGAGGGGACAGTAAAAAAAAAT
>OMNN01019974.1:17506-36453 GCA_900302755.1 Chromis chromis
CCCCCCACTGTCTATGCCTAGAAATAAAATTCTGGCACTAAACCAGAGAAGTGATGGCGAAGAGCTGGCTCCCTACAGTAACAGCTGCCTCATGTCTGAGGTATCACATTAGATGATGTCAGTGATGTGACACTAATCATGTGTTTGGCTGTTTTCTGGCAGTCCAGTCATCAAATCTAGTTCCCTCCAGCACTCTGTGTCACTTCCATGTCTACTGACTGTTCCACAGCTCACGGCTGGGGTCTTTGTTATTACATAACACAGTAAATGCTGTGCGTGAGTATTTATAAAAGTATAAAGCTGCTAATGCACAGAAAAGTAAGTTAAATACAGTAGTGGGGGGAGTATTTAGATCCTTTATTTAAGGAGAAGTGCTATCACACAAGTAAAAGTCCTGGTATAATTAGAAAAAATGTACTGAAACTATTAAAAATGACAGTGTGATTCCTGCCTGTGATATATTTTTGTATCATTATTATTAGTAATGTGTTCATGTAAAAGCAGGAATTTACTGTTGTAGTTGGTTGAGTGGAGCTCATTTTGAACTATTTTATTGGACTGCAACTAATGATTATTTTCTTTATCAATTAATCTGCTAATGCTTTTCTCCATTAATCTATGTTTGGTGAGGAAAGCTGTCACAATTACCCAGAGCCCAAAGTAACACCTTCACCATGCTTGTATCATCCAACCAACAGTCCAAACTTAGAACGTATGTAGTCAAATTATTAATATAATAATATAATTTAAAGGCAAATCCTAGCATTTTATGACATTTTATGACATTTTTACATGACAACTGACTTAAGCAATTAGCAAAATAGTTGCCAAATTCATAAGCCCTTTACATGTTGTGCAAAAAAATATGATTTTTGCAAATGACAATTAAGATTGAGATAAAGCAATTTAAAATAAAGGAAAGTAACTCGTAACTAAAGCTGTTAGATAAATGTAGTAAAAAAGTACAATATTTCCCTCTGCGATATAGTGGAGTACAAGTCTAAAGTGCGTTTTAGCAGGTATAATGTTTATACCTATTATCATAGCAATGTGAAATAGCCAGTGTGGTAAACAGCACTTGACCTGTTAGCTGTTTGTTCAAAAAAAGTATTTAACCAATAGATATTCTGACCTGATGATGGTGTTAAAGTCCAAGGATCACCACAGTTCATCCTTAAGAGAATCATGAATATGTGTACCAGATTTTAACGAGCAATTTCAACAATTCATCCAGTAGTTGGTGAGCTACATATATGAATGCCAGGCTTGTCAGGGATCCCCCAAGTCATTAAAATACATCCTCGGACAGCCTTGAATGTCTGTACAATATTCTATATTCCACAAAATAAGTGAAAATCATAACCTGCTGAGAGTTAAGCCATCACCAAAGTCAGATCATTACTTCGGTTGGATGCATTTCAAAAACAGTAAGGGCTTTCAGTAATTAATGTAAAAAATATTTATGCTTATGAGTGAGATATGAGCCTTATAATCTACCATGTAACAGTTCTTTAGTGCCTTCATATAATGCACGTATTGGCAGCTTAATTCAGTGTTAACATATTTTATTATGGAATAGTACGTAATAAAGATTTGTTAACTTTTATAGGATGAGTCATAAACGTGTCCAAAGTAGTAGAAAGTGTAGAATTTATTTTACACACCTCACAATTCAGCATTTAAAGATGATTAAAAACATAATGTTGTATGAATGACCACATCGCTTTCCTCTAAATCTCATTAAAATCTGTGACGCTGATTTTGAGATACAAACAAGCAAATCAACAAATATAACCTTGTTAGCCGATCTGATATGTATCAAATAATAACAAGAAAAAAGTTTGGGAATCCTTTTTTCTGCAATGTAGCCTGATTGTCTTTAAAGTCACAAATATAGATAAACAACAATCAGACTAAACTAATTGCACACAAACCTGTCATGTCTTTATTGAGCACATTGAGTAATAACTCACAGTGCAGACAGATAAGAGTAAGTGAATTCTGAATTGAATAACTCACAGCCGCTGCGATTTGCAGAACAATGAGGAGGATTTTTGGACCATTCCTCCCCACAAAACAGTGTCTGTTCATCAACATTTCTGGGATGTTTTGATTGACCAGCCCTCTTCAGCTCATCACACAGCATCTCAACTGGGTTCAGGTCCAGAATCTGACTTGGCCATTCCAAAATATCTTCTTTTTCAACCATTCATGTGTTGATTTCTTTTGTGCACATCACTCAACCAACCTAAATTTTCTTGATTTCTTATAGCAAAGCAAAACATGTTGATCGTGCCATCATATTTCCATGTTGATGTGCAGATGCCTATTTTCCTCCATTGTGCCATCGTCCATCGTCTTTGCCAAAGGTTTTGGACAAACAAACAAACACAGATTTTAGCAGAGATTTCTGCAGGTGTTTTGCTGTTAACCCTTGGGTTCTTTTTCACCTCTTCCAGGACACCACAGTCCACTTGTACACAATTTTTCTTATTCTGGATTGATGAACACTCAGGTTGTTGGAAACGCTTTTGTAGCCTTTTCCAGCTTTGTGCGTCTCCACAATGCTTCTCCTAAGGTGCTGTGAAAGTTGCAAGGCATAGTTCTCACTCAACAATCAGACTGTGTATGCTTTTATTTATAGAGAGGAACACTTCAAAAACTCACACTTCTAATTTAATCTCCCTAATTCGATCACCTGATTCCAAGTAGTGTTTTTAGAGATTGTTAGCACAGAAGTTCACATACTTCTTCCAGCTTGGTTTGTGTGTTATTAGTTTAGATTGTGTTTGTCTATATTTGTAACTTACATGAAGCGTAGACTACATTTTACGAGTGATCAATGCAGAAATCCTGGTAATTGCAGTACGTTTTTCTTGCCTCCTATATATGACCTCCATCCCAATGCCAGCAGAATGTGAACTATTGTCAAACATCCACTATGCATTTAATGTATTGTGGTATTTCACTGCTTTAGTAAATAGACAGATATCTCAAGGATGGAGGGTGGAGGGAGGAAATAGTTTGAAAGAAGTTAACGAGTTGGCTGCTTATGGGGACTTCACAGGTGACACTGAAGTGTTAGTCCAGAGCCATTTCATACTGCAAGAAAGCCAGTTTGACGACGAGAAGAAGAAAGAAGAAGAAAACACTCTCTCCATGACTTTTACATGACTCTTTACAAAGACGAGTATTGATTGGGCATTCTTGAGTTTAATAACTGACCCTTGTCTTTTCAAGTCTCACACATCAACCTTGGTGCAACTGTCTTTAAGCTGCAGTGCCCTGACAGAAAAGCCACATTGTTGTAGTAAAGATGAATAAGAGGGGGGGATCTGAATAGCTGATCAGAATTTTTTAAAATGCATGTGGTTGTGAGAAGATCAAGATTGACTCAGGTACCAGGTGTGACATGATGGCAGCTCAGGCCAAAATAAAGAAGTTCTACTGAAGACAATTGGAACAAAGCTCAGATATATTGCAGTTATTTTGTATTATGAGCGTGAAGATCTTCACCTACTTATCTCCCCCTGTAGTGACATGTTCTTTTAATAATCAGACTCAAATTCTAATTTCAGAATAAACAGCAAGTTCCAATAAAGTCGAGCAGCTGCCTCCACTGGCAGTGCGAAAGGGTCCCGCACCACATTGTTTTGCAGGATCATCTGGGTTCTTTCCATTTTCTCGTGTCTGTTTCTTCTGGCAGTCTTGCACTTGGTACTAACACAGACCTTCACTGGCAGTCGGGTGTGCAGCCAGGGCTTGTGTGAGCTCAACCCTGACTGTCCCTCACACACCCCGGGGCTTTGTGAAAAATGAGACCATGGAGAATGAGATAATAACATTGTGGAATGGGAGTGTGTGATTTTTTATTTTTTTTTCTTCCCGTGTGCATGGGAATCTGTGTGTGTGTGCGCGCATGTGTGTAGCCCGTGTGGAACATAATTGTGTCCTCCCATGTGTAAAAACTATCAATCAGGTTCACTTAATGTTGTGTCATTATGGTTAAATTAAAATTCCACAGTGATCGATAGGGTATTGACTGTCATATTATGTGCGCGCATAATGAATAATCCTTTTTAACTCATTTAATTCCCAATTTATTCTGGATATTAAGTTTTTGTTTGTGTGTCCAATGGGAAGCGACGAGATGGGCAGACTCTCAATATTTTTTGAAAGCGTGGCCAGATTACAAAATGGAAATGAGTTGACTGTTCACACCTGAATTAGCATTATGTGTTGACAGATAGCCTGATAAGACAGTGAATGGTTCCCCTTGGATTGCTGCCTGTGATGCTGCGTGTTTAGCTTATTCACACATGCCAGAGCTGCTGAAGGTCCTTTTCTCCAAGCAGCACTGATAATTGTCATGAATCAGTGCAAATGATGTGTGTTATGACAAAATATTGGCATAAGGACAGACCAGACAAAACAAAGCAAAGTAATACACCATCAACACCTTCACTGTTTAGTTAAGACTTAGTGTGGGACAGCTTTAAACATGTCTATGCGTTCCTGGTTTTAAGTTAATACACGGCAACAATCATTTTCTAACATTATGACTCACTTTTTCTTTTATGCTCCAATGGCAGCAGTGGTTATAAATGTAAATCCTCACTTTCTTTAAGCTTCTGCAGTCTCAGCTTCGTAATTTTCTACTGTGGCAACATATAATTTATGAGCGACTTAAGTGCCGCCATTGACAACAGTGTGATTTTTTAAAATATTTTCAAAAAACTCCCATTTCGTGCCAAATCATGGAGCATCAGTTGGTCTCCATTCCATCCCGTTTCCCCGAGAGCCTTATAATGATGCGTTTGAAAATCCTTCTGGCTTTACTACAAAGTGCTATTCATTTGAGAGAGGTACGAACAGAGGAGCGAGGAGCTTGCATGTGAAAAAAAAAAGTGTGTATTCACCGAGAGTTGTGCGCTTTCTCCTTTGGATTCCGTGTTAATTGTGACACGCAGACGAGGGAGAAACTGAGCGAGGCAGACAGATAATCTCTACCTGCCGTTCAGCCTGTACACTTGCTTGTAAGTGCTCCCTTATTTCTCATTAGGACTTAGAGTGAGGAGGAATTAGTGACACTGAATGAAAGCTATGCCTGCTTTAATAATATTGCTGATCCAATTTAACATGACCGGATTATGTTAATATAATCATAATGCACCCAAGTCAACTTAGCCTCGCTGAATGTCCGCCTATAAATTACCTGTTCTAGCTCAGTAATTAATATGATTCACACAGTGATGACATGATTTCACTACAAGTCACTGATAAATTTCATCATTTTTCGACAATGAATGAATCTTTCTCTGCAATTATGTTGTTCTACTTCATTGCATGTCCAAAGCAGTTTAAATGTTTCAACTATATTGATGAAAGAGTCTTTTGATTGGATTAGATACTCATGCATTTGTGCAAATCTCTGCACTACGATGGCTAAATGGATATTGTTTGAATCCCCGCTTAAGATTGATGGTGTCTGTTATGGGTGTCAAAGGTTATTTACTATTGAATGAGCTGTTCAATACTACGAGATGTGCAATTGTGTGCATGACAGACACAGTGTGTGTTAGCGGGAGCTCACAATGTGTGAATCCCACTCGAAAAACATGAAACAATAGAAAACTTATGGTGGGTTTCTAGGAGGGAGAAAATGTGGGAAAGATTATTCATTGCTGCTGACAGTGCAGTGTCAGCTTGTTATTCTTGCATACAGTATCTTGATTTCTTTTCGTTGCCAGCCATCTTTCAACCGAGGTGATTATCATGCCAAGTCAAAGAGGAAAGTTTGAGAGAAAGAGAATAAAAAAGAAAGCGAGAGGTGGCTTGTACGGTTACAAGATAGCAAATTAATGACGGGTGTAATGTTGCAGGGACACATGTAACGGCCTCATTGTGTCAGAAAAAAACACCAAATTAATACAACCTGGTGATGCTGCAAATGACTCTTGCAGCCACAGTTACAAATTGTTATTTCAAACAGCACTTTGTACAAGAACTATATTCATTATTCACAGTGATATCACAGTATCAGTCGCACTAAAATTTCTAATCACACTGTGGTCATTTTTTATGCTTATTTTGGTGTTTGACTAAACCAGGTCGGACCCGGAGCATTTTCTTTTAAGGTAAAGTGTTTTGGACTGTTTGGGAGAAAACAATCAATCCCTGGGTGGAGGAAAAACCAATTAAGAGCTCAACAAGAACAACAGGCAGCAGTTTTTTTTTTCCATCCAAAAATTAATTCATGACTAGAAAGAAATAGCTGGATGTGAGAGATGTTTTGATGTGAGTTAGCTAGTTAGTATCACCACAGCAACAACATTTTAATGGTGAGTGAATTATTTTGAAACTTTGTCTCCAAATGTATTTTTTTAATCTTTGTCAAGATGATATCAAAGAGCAGATATGGGGACATGCTGGTGTTGCTAGTTTGATGAGCTGAGAGGACTAAAGTGCATCTTTGTAGTCATGTTTGAAATTCCTTCAAACTAAAATAGTTTGTTTTAATGCAAAGATAACAGGCTTTGGATGAGACTGGATTCATGGCAATTATTCCTGATGAAATACTTTACAAGACTGATGGAGTTTTAAGTTACATTCTTACACAGCTAAAATGAATTCTCAATCACATTATGAGGGAACAAATTATGTAAATACATATCAAATCAACATGTCTTTTACTGCTTTACTGTCGCTTCTTTTCTGCCAAACTGTCCTATAGTAGGTAAAGTGAACCTAGGAACCCAGAAAATACAGGATAATCTTGAAACATGTTGTAAAAGTGTCATATTTTAACCCAAATAATGCTTAAACCGAACCAAGTAATTGTGTTATCATTGTGAAAGTGTCAACCAAAGAGTAATACTTTCCTCAGCCTAATCATGTTGTAGCTTTGGTGTCTAAACCTAACCAGCCAGTGAAGACTGAGTAAAAATGAAAATGAAGTCTAAAAGTAGTGGTCGCACCTGGGATGCAAATTGGAAACCTCCATCCTCCACCTTCCATCAAAATATAACTGAAAATGCAGTTTAGTTGTATAGGAAGGTAATTGTGTGGAGACTGGGATGATTTGTGAGTGCACCCAAATCATTATCACCTTAAATGCCAACATGATATTTCAAAAATTATACTTGGTTTTGTTTTTGTTCAGCAATTTCTGCACATGCAAACTACAATATTGGTAAGAAATAAGTAAAAGATTGTGTTTGAAATATGTTTAGCCTATAATCACTGCTAGAAAACTTGGTCAAGTTTTGGCAAAGATGATGGTTACAGATTATTGTAAATGTAATGGCAAGCAAGTGAACCAACAGTGGTCTTGTTTCATTCTATCACTGTGGCAGCCAAACTTTCATCTTCGTTTTCCCAGTCTTGACACTGGATTTAAACTGTAACTGTAAAACAGAGAGCTCGGCCATTACTTCAGTGCCCCTTCTGACCATTTTATAACTAGGATTTGTTTTACGTTAACTATAGTGGTGGGTTAATGATCCTATTCCCGTAAAAAACAGTAGATCATTAACCTACTAATGTACTTGAATCTTGAATCCAAACCACAAGGTCACCATCCTATGCTTACCCCAAAGGGTAACCCTTTAGCAAACACAAACCCTACAGCAATTTTGCTTTCCGACCTGCAGGAATGTCAGTGCACATGTCAGAGCAGAAGAAAAACAAACAAAAATAAACAGCCTGGCTCAAATTTCCCATCTGGCTTCAGGCCTTAATCCGTAACAAGGGAGAGTTGAGGACACATCCTCTCCTGTATTTACAAACCTGGATTTTCAGTATGGCAGCCCACGAGGGACTAATTAACAGAAGTTTCTATTTTGGTGTCGGTCAAGAAAGCTAGGATAGTGTTGTACTGGGACATGGTGGAGCAGCTTGCTGTGTACATAGAGCTCTGCAGGGTAAATACGGCGAAGCCTCTGCAGATCCGAGCTATGCTGTCCCTGACCACGGTGCAGTGACACCAGCTGCATTGTTAAAGGTAATTAAGGAGAGAAAAACATTAACACATTAGGACCTGTTCCAAGACTTTAAGCACACTGGTTGTATTTTTAGTGAAAGACTGCTCAGTTTATAAGGTAAAGCACTCCTTATCCTGAATGATGTGGTCGCAAGACAATCTGTGACAAATACATTAGCTGAACATGACTATTAAGTGTTACAGTAGATTGATTCATGGCTTTGATCAAATGGTTTTTCTGCTCCTTTTGTGAAGAGCATTGTGGCACTTAAATGACCAGAGTAAAGGTTTTCAGCCCTATCTGAGTGTGTCGAATGAAGGATGGCTTGCCCTTTTTACTGATTTATAGTTAGTTTTCTTTGTATGTGGTTGAAAGGTTAGTTAACCCTGATGGTGTACTGATGGAACTCAATCTGAGCTCAAGGTTTGTAGTTTCTGTGTCTGTAGTAACACTGCGTCTTACTGTTGTTTGATAGAGTTTCGCGTTGGATAGAAAAGATAGATAGAAGAACTTTAGCGAAGTACTTGGGTTAAAGCAAGGAGACATCTAAATATGATTAAAGTTGATTTAAGTTTGGTCGTCAAACCAAATAATACGAAATAAAACCCAACTTTGTCCGATTTTGGTTTGTTGATCCCATCAATACTCAGTGGTACTGATTCATAAATAGTATAAGTGATCAAAATAAAGTTAGTCTACGTGTTGTGGGCGGCATGTACTTTATCGCACTCTCAGGAGGGCAATGAGTGAAAAGGTCTTCTGAAGACTGCAGTTCATAGTTGTTAAAGTAAGACATATATGTATAACCAAAGTAAAAATACATTATCAAAAGAAATACATTTACTCATGAAAACAGTAAAATCAGTCAGTAGCACTAAAAAAGGAGGTTGCATTTAAGTTTTCTGGTCATCCATTTTAACATTAAATTCATAAAACATGCACTATTGCAACAACATCATAGTTTTGGCAGACATTGTAGTCTGTGCTATTTGTTATTTTTGCATTTGGTTACGTTCTCCAGATATGAAGCTTGTTTTTAATGCTGCATATGTTTTGTCAAGTTGTGAAGATGTTCTCTTAACTGGCTTGTGTTTTCTTGTTTGCAAGTCGCAGTGTGTTAGTCTCAAGGCTACCATTTGTGAGGCCCCACATGTTCTAGGTTTACTCCATGTCGTGAATTTTGGTAATTTGCTAATTCTTTAGGTCATCTGCACCACAAAGGTACAATATTAATTAAACTTCCTGAAGCAACAAGTGTTACAAGACATTAAAAACTTTTGCCAGTTCGTTTTATACTAGTAGGAGTAGTTGTTTGTGTTTCGGTGTGTATAGTGAACCTACCATGTGTAACCAGCTGTGTACACTCTACCTGGTGAAAACTCAAAATGTACAGAGGTTGATACATGGTGTGGTTAGGCTCATAGGTGTCACGTATCTAATATTTGGTGTGATCCCCTTGTAGCTTAATCCTGTTGTGATCATGACCCCACGCTTTAGCAAGAAGCAGATTTTTCCTCAGCTTCTACCAACAACAAAAACACATATGTTTATTTGAATATCTATTGGGGACTTTAAAGCACATGTTGCACTAAATACCTCTACAAACCTTGATAGCCCACAAAAGACAAATACATTACTGTCCCTTTGCCTCTGTCAAAACATTGTTAATCAAACCACCGACAATGACATAATCTGCTGGCACACTATGCATTGATGTAGATGTAGGGTATACATCTGAGCAAGCTATGAACACAGCCTGTCTGTGCTCAGACTCCCACGAAACATGCCGCCCGATTACAAACATTCAGCCTGTACTGTATGTGGCAGTGCCAGACCGACAGATGGGTTGGCCACCCGACGACCTCTGACATTCAACCTTCAGAGAAGCGAGGCCATGGATTCTGTCCAGTGGTCTTCATCACTCTCAAATGTTCTGCCAATATGGATGCAGGACGCCTGAGCCAACTTGGGCCAGATGCTGTCTCAGAGGAGACCATATGACTTCAGCCGATATCCCAAAAGATTTTTCTTTGTAATACAGGACATTTTTTTGAGACTGCAAACTGTTTTAGGCTTAAAAAAACAACAGCAGTGTATTGGCAGTATCTTTCCAGTAAATCCACAGAATAACCTAAAGTTTCAACATCACAACAAGATGCAACCAGTGTTTTCGCAAGCTGACTGAAAAAGAAATATTGCAACAACCTAAACAACACTTTCTGTACATGTTGTGTCCAGACAACTCGAGGTAACAGGATGATGTAGAATCAAGTAGGTCTCTGATTGTTTCACAACCGAGTTGTTATGCCTGCACCCTTAATCAGCTGAGCCTATTGTGTCAGCCATTTGACTGCCTTTGTTCGTTTAATGACCAAACCCTGAAGACACAATAGAAAATTGTATTTTTGAAGAGCAAGCTAATTAATGCTGCTTATTAGAGAGACGTCAACACGGGAATAACAATGGGAAAGGGAAGGCTGGAGGGGCTTGTGTGGGATGCATGCTGTGACATATCAGAGGTTTCATACATGAGTTGAAACTTAGCATAAAAGGGGTGTCAAAACTAGAAGCGAGAGAGAAAGAGTAAATTTAAAAAGCACCGGAGGTAATTATTACACAATATTAATTCCTTCCTGAAAAACAATGACTCTAAAATAAATGTAGTCAGTGTACAGTAATGACACTGACCTTGAGGCAAGATCTCACGAGCCCTGGAGACGAACACAATTAGTCTTTTTTATTATACCAAGGGCCCATTGCTCAGAAACACCAAGGCATTGATGTTCCTGATAAACTTAATCAAGTGTTTTATTGACAGAAACACACCAATATGTAACAAATTGTCTGTGCCTCGGGAGGGAAGCTTTTAATCATGAGCACTACTGCCACGTGCTCCGGTCTACACGAGGTGAATGTAATTTTTTTGCACAGCGTCCAACACCATTCTGTCATATTGGTCTTACGGAAGACGGAGCCACTTGCTCAGGCAAACAAGGCTTTGATTGACATTCAGCTTAATGTAGGGAAGCAACACATGGAGGATCTGGTAAACACGCTCTCCTCCCAGTGCTGGAATCGAGTGCCTTAGTCGGGTGGTTGAGTTGGAGTGGCGGTGGGGGTTGTTATTAGCGAAAGAGAGAGAAAAACCACCAGTATTGACATAAATAAGGCTGCTGATACTGGCTTGTGCACAAATGTGTCAAGAAACATTCATGTTTAACTCTAATTAATGTTTAAAAAACACAAAAACAGTATAGGTAGGGCGATGAAGGTTTGGGGGTTTGGTTTAAACGGAACCCTATGCATCATAATTAATAAATAAGTAAATAAATAAGTAAATAAATGACTGCAGGGCTTTGAAAACATAGATCAAACACGAAGCAGAGGATCTCAAATTGGGTCCCCACTACCCCGCAACACACAAACACACACTTTGTCCTGTGAAGTGAGCATCTGATGCTTGGCTTCAGAACCACTCACAGAACAAGAAGGCAGGCAAAGAGAGAGAGGACACCTTAATGTGCCTTCACCATATGCTGTTAGCTTCTGATGGATGCAGCTCTCCCCATCTACTGGAGTAACTTATTGCATTTGCTAGTGACACTGCCGCTGTTGATAAAGTTAAAGATAAGCCATCTGTTCGCTACACCTTCACTCGCAGGGATAGGGGCGTCCAGGCGAACACAAATCTCTGCGGCGCGTCTGCCTAAATCGCTGTCGCACAATATCCGTAAAGCATCTGTACATGTGCTTAGTATGGAAAGTCGCATGTGTGTGCAATCATCTGCCGTGATGAGAGATCATTATGAAAATATTTAACGTTGCCCATCAAAAATGAGAGGGGGAAGAGTGACACGTTGCAGCGTAAGCAGATTTCTCAGAGGCGGCTATAGAAGTGAACACTCGGTGAATCTGTCACTCAAGGCTAATTACTGTTGGATGTATGCAAAGTCTTACTAACAAGCTATCAGTCACATTTCTTATTAACATCTCACCCAGCTGTTGTTGGGGAAAGAGGGGTAAAAAAAAAAGAAAGACTTATTCTCTGATTTGGGGTTTGCGTGTGCTCCAAGATCGTAGCTAAAACATACATCCTCTCTGAAAATGCACATAATTATCAACAACGAATTCTTATTTATTCTTCATATTTTGAACAGTATGTAACACAACATTTTTCCAGGGCATGAAAAACCCAGATGGAGGCTTGAAAGTGTCTGTATTATCCATGAATAGCATTGTTCTTATCCTCAGAGAGATGAAAAATCTAAAAAACCATTTCAGAAGAATTCACTGCGGAGTATTACAAAGCTACCAGAGCTTTGGATACTGTCCGGGCTGGCCCTTTTGTAATTTTTACCAAGCACAGATCTACTTTTAGACTTCAACAGCATAATGGTATTTGCTTAACTGAGCAGCCAGCAATCACTCTCCTCTCTGCCAGTGTCATATCACTGATCAAGTGTGGCTCAGTTCCTGTCTGAAAGGAGGGCTGCCAGACATAATGCAGTAATAACGGGTGCATAGCTCAACTAAGAGAACGGAGGTCCTATTTCACTGCTGACGATACTGGGATGAACTCTTTGTGCTCTCCCTCTCTCTTTAGCAGCTCTGAAACCCTTGAGCTTCCGAGAGCATAATGAGCCAATTGTAATTCCTTGCCTATAGCTTTGTATTGAATAGCATATGGAGGGGAAAAGAAGAAAACACTGGACATTTCTACTCCAAGTAAAAAAAGAAAAAAGAAAAAAACAAGACTTCAAGAGTTATCTAAGGCAGAAACTTGCTTTTGAGTTATTATTTTCAGACTGGGACAAGAAATTTCAGGGAGACATAAGGGAAAGTTTGCATAGGGAGATGTCTGAAACCTCCCACACTCGAAAAAAAAAGAGATTCTGATCTTTATCTCCCTCCTCACATCAGCAGCACTGCAGAATCTGGCTGCAAATTGAGTTTAGTGTTAATTAATAGCTACTGAATGCCTGGAAATAGGAATAACATTTGAGTTAAACGAAGGAAGACTACTCCACAGCACTTAGCGACTGCATCTGCAATGGCCACTGCTATCATGCGATAAACATCTTTACAGCGTCCATTATGCAGACGTTATTTAAAGCTTTCACTGTAACAGGTGGCTTTAATGCAATATGAATTGCTGACCTTGAGAGAAGGTAAATGCATCAACTAGATGCGATATGTTAAAAATCTAACAGCTTTTAGTCTTGACAAAGAGCACTCCTCTTATCCGACATAGTGGACGCGAACCTGCACTGCTCCCCCACAGATGCCTAGTGTGATGTTTGACAGATTTCTCCCTCTCCAGCTAGGCTCACAGTAAATGTCCATCTGGCAGCTTCCCATGGGTACTTATTATTCTCAGCTAGCCAGGGGTTTTCTGTTTCCGAGCAGTCAGCCAGCGCCTGCCTCAAAGAGTTGAGAGCCGGACCAGAACTGCTTGCAGATGCTCTGCCGGGTAGCCAAACTGTGCTCGTGTAGTGGCATGGCGCTGAGTTTTCAATTACACAATAAGGTGGCCGTCTCCCAAAGCTGTCCAAGTATGAAAAGTCAAGTGCGTTGAGAAACAACTATGTGTCTGAGACAAACACAAAGCAAGAGTAGCATCAAGGCACGCCTGTTTTCTCATTTGTCCAATACACCTGCTCCACCTTGGAGATGAGATGATTGATTTTCCCCTTATGAGCAGATGCTCCGAGCCGTGGGTGCCACTGAAAGGTCCTGCTGTACTGGTCCGCCGCCCTGCTATGGTAGATTCAGTCATGCAGTTGACCTCTATCACACTTCTGCAGCCTGCTGAGGCTCTCTAAAAACAGTTGGACAAAACATAGGATGCTACACTTGTCTTGGCATTCAGCAGCGAGGGACATCTTCACACATTTGCTCTATATGTCTGCTAACCCTGCTGGTCTGCTGTCAGCCTTGTTTACTGCTGTTGCCATCGGTGGTTTGTGTGTGGAATCCTTCCACAATAACGTGCAGCTGTTTCCCACCAGTGTGAGCAACAGTGATGAGGGCTATTCTCACATATGCAGAAAAAAATGAGCATCCTGCAGGAGACTAAAATGACCACAACTGAAGGAAAACATAACCCCTATGGGCTTCTTCGACTGTCTTTCTCCATAAGAAAAAATCACGGGGTTCTGAGCCTCGATTGCAATTTATTCCCTGCTTGTACATCTGTGAGGGATTTTCTCATTAACATTTTATTGCTAACAAATGAACAGCGCCATTAATGGTGTCGTAAAACATGAATTTGTCTTTGTGTGAACATACAGCTCATGTTCTGAGAGAAATGCAGTTCAACTGACCTCAGACAAGTTTTTGGGTTGATAGCAGTTTCAGAAACAGCATTTATTGCCACATTTTTGGGCGAATAACTCCTGGATTCAAACTTGAGTACCACTGTGAAAGTCCTTTAAGTCTTCTGAGCAAGTATTGAATACAATATCTCATGCAACTCCTGAATACAAAGAGGTGAAAGCAGATGAGAAGGCTGCACAGAAATCTTGCCATAAAACAAGAAACCCAGTGTCCTGCTTCTGTCTAAACGCTGTCAACACTATATGTTGACAGCGTCCGACATTCATGCATTGTTCAGTTTTGAAATTTTAGGCTATTTTAGGCTATTTTGCTTCCATCTTCTTTCAGACTAGTGGAAATAAAAACATTCAGAATACATATTTATATGTTTATTATACTACACTCAGTCTTTTTGTGTCTGTAGATTTCTTCTAAATTCAACAGTTTGCAATAAAAATTTATGGAATTTTACATTACTCATCTTTTAAAGGTCATTTTCTCAAAATGAGTTTCTTTCTCTGACTCTGAGCCAGAAATCTCCACTTCAGTAGCACTAACACACCAAAACTTTTCAGTTTTATTCCAACCTATACTCTGAAGGTTTTTACAGAGGGCTTTGTTCATATATCATTCATAGCCTGATTTATATAACATTTTACTCCTAAAAGCATGGCAAAAAATGGATTTTCTGGCTGTGAGAGTATTTTCTGATTTATGGAGTGATAAAAAGATCTATCCAAAAGCCCTTTGACTCTAATATGTTAGCAAAATGAAATACAAATTTTGAACCTGGCATTATCCAATGTTCAGATTTCTGGAAATGTATGCAACTAGGCACATGTTTAATAGATAATAGCTAATTTTTCACATATATTCATAAAACACTGATTGTCTTCATGTAAGTGATGAACTGGGGAAGTTTCAGGGTGATATCTGCGAGTTAAAATTTTTTACCCTATTCTGTTGTTTCTTGCCTTAACATATGAGATATTTCCACACACTCACCACAGTGTGGAAACAAACACCATCCGTTCTATGCTTGTTTAAGTCAACACTGCCGGCGTATTCTTTGAACAATCTGGGCCATTTGATTCTCATTTGAATAAAATTCAAATTGAAGGCACAGAGCACACAATCGGCTTGCCAGCAAAAAAGCTACCATTGTGTATTCTCGTGCACACATGTGGGAAAATGGGATGGGTGAAGATTGCAGAGCATTGCATACCTTACCGAGCAAACAGCAGCATCTTTGGTGTCGCTGCGACTCCTCCCCTCCCTCCCCTCCCTCCCCCTATCCAACTCTCTTCTATATTTATGCATTCACATCACTCAAAAAGACACATGACAACTCAAACATGACTCGCACTCTGGAGAACAGTGCCATGAAAAATGAAATGAGTCTTACCTAGTGTGGAATAGTTGGTCACATCTGTAAGCAGGCCATTGGGGAGAAGGAGGGAGGGAGAGAGGGGGATAAGGGGTAGAGAGGGAAAAAAAAGAAAAAGAAACGTCAGCAAATTACAATGTACAGCAAGCTAAACTTCAATGCAGGCTGAGGCTGTCACCAGCTCCCCCTGAAAAATGATGGTCTCCCAGCATTGTACAGACTCGGGGTTAAGAATAGTCCCTGTCAAGAGGGGGGCATCATTTATTAATCGAGGGACATGAAACGTCTGAGATAGTTTCCCTTGAGGATCCCAAGTTTGCACAACTTGCACTAATATTTGTCGGTGTTTCAAGATTTCGAGGGTGGAGGCAGAGAGGATGTAAGCCGAAACCTAATCCATTACCGACAGCCTCTTTCTTGCGCCGGTGTAACATAACCACTGAACAAACAAATGCGCTCGCACAAATCTACACCAAAGTGTTCCCCTCTCTCCATACGTCTCTGAGGTAATTTAGTAGCCCTTGGATATCTCTCACCCTCCTGTGTACTTGGACCTCTACTACATTTCCCCGCTTGTTAGTTTGACAGCGGACGTTCAAGGTTCCAACGGCATAATAAAAAAGCAGTCGTGCGCTCTTCGCTGAGACCTCGGGGTTGCTCCGACACAAACAATGAAACAGCAGGCCCCCTCCCAAAAAAGCAACATTTAGCCACATCGTCACTGAGTCACTGCTACCTGACATTTTCATCTCTAAAGATTTATATAAAGGGACATTGTAGGACTTCTTGTTGGGTTTCTGCTTCCAAACTCTCTAGCTTGCTGAGAAATATATACTATAGTCCCATTACTGTACACTTTTTTTTTTTTTCCATTGAAAGTGGTCCCTCTACGAATGTACTCTTCTAAAGTACAGTTTTGCTTTCTTGTAAATGTGCAATAAAACAAGGGAATGGAGCGAAGTGACAATAACTGGGTGTAGTGTGAAAGGAAATAGTAGACTCAGGACTAATTCGGCATTGCTTACAGTGCAGTCTGGTTGTGTTGCTAAGCAGAATTTACCAGTAATATGATTTATCACCGATGATGTCTACCCCCCCCCCCCTGCATTCATTTACATTTTTGGCGTGCATGCAACAAATCCCAGAGGGGATCGACTACGAGTGAATGTGATTACAATATCTGTTTTGTACGTGAGGGACAAATCTATTTTCAGACAGAAAACGGGGGAAAACTTGGGGTTCAATCTCTGGGACTCTCATTACCATTCTGTCTGACACACATTCACACTAGCTGCTGCTACTGTTGTTGCTAAACAGAGAGCTCAGCTGAGGACCTTGAAGCTTCATGCCGGGAAAATTGGACCCAGGGGGAAAGGGGGTAGCAGGGACTGATGTCAGACTTCAAGAGCCACTAGAAGCACCTGGGGTTTCAATGACATTAGCATCAGGGTTGTTTGGTAGAGGGAGAGCAAGAGACGGAGACACTTGAAGGGACGTCGCTGAAAGACAACAATGAAAATGTAAAGGATTTGAGTGGGATGTGGCAAAACTGTAAATGCATTCGGGCATAAATACCGGAGAATCGTGGGGTGTGTAAAATTTAAAGACTGGAGAATAGCACCACAAAGAACTGAGCAAACCATTGAAGCCAAAAGAAAAGTTGAATAACCTCACATGTTGTGTTCTTAATAGACTTTTATTTTTGCAGTGCAGTGAAGTTTATTGATTTTCCCAGAGTCCTATGGTGGAAATTTGGATGCCTGGCCAATCAAAAGCAGTGGTGGTAGCGTGGGCCTAAGTGGATTAGACTAGTGGGGATGGCGGAGGGAGAATCTAAAGGGAAAAACTGAAGCTCTGGTGGCTTCAATAAACCCACTCTGTGAACCAGGAAATAGATGGAAGACGGAGACACTTTTTTCACCCTCTCTCACCCTCCTGTTTTAAGCAGATAAGCTGCTTCCAGGGTCTTAGTTATGCTGTGTAGAACCCACAACACGATATGGAAACTTTTGACAAGTCAAAGAAAGGCAGGAGGCTGAGAAGTCTGTTCCTCATGTTGTCTTTTCTCTATTGACAAGAGGGATTTGGGGATGTTTGGAGTGGTCAGTGCTGGGGGGAATTACAAAAAGCCACTGTGATGTGACAGTGAGCATGTCGCTGCTCACATACGGGCTTTAGTGAAGGCTTGGGCTCATTTTTGTAAAGGTTTGCCATGACTAGCCATTACAATAAGGCAGAAATGGCTGTGCCATGATGAGTAACTGGCAGCCTTACAATGAACCCTTTTAAGTTTTTTTTTCCAGATTCAAGGGGGTTTCTTTATTGCGTGTAATGGGAGTGAAGTTTTTATTATGGCTTTTCCCTTGATATTGCCATAACTTGCCATGACATCAGTTCTGCAAAAATAGATTTTAGTGAAAAGTATAGCGTAATTCTTCTGTAGTTTATGAGACTTCCTTTAAATCACAAATTACACTGGTAAACACACAAAACACTAGACTTAACTTACATGACCACTGCAACATAGTTGATTAATCAATTAGTTGTCAACTATTGAATTAATCAACTAATTTGATAATTGATGAATCCATTTTTAATCAGTTTGAGTATTTCTTTTCAGCTTGTTAAAATCAAATATTTTCTGCTTTGTTCACTCCCCTGTCGAGTTAAACTGATTAGCTTTGGGTTGTGGACAAAACAAAGCAGTTGAGGACATCATCTTTGGCTTTTGGGAACACTGATCAGCAATTTTTGGGCATTTTATAGATCAAACAACTAATGAATTCATGCAACAGTTAAAACAATCATTAGTTTCAGCCCTAATAAGCACATCGTAGACCTTCGCCTGCACTAAGCTGAATTGAATTTCAAAGATGCTGCCAACATTTTAAACTGTCCCTGTTAGTGTTCGTGCATTTTTTTTTGGACATTTAGAGTACATACAGAATGTGTTTTCACTATAAAATTGTGGACGTGCAAAGAAAAGCAAGGCGACAGAGATTACCCTTTGTCCAGGAATTTGGATTAAACTTAAAAAGACATCATCTGCCCTTGGTGGGATATTTGGGGTGGGGTGCGGTTATAGTGAGTCCTCTGAGACTTTGCAGCTCTTGGACAAGGACATCAGTTTCCTCGAGGGAGATTCTTTTTTGACACAGCCGGTCTTGACTTTCCTCATTCATCACATAGCAGTCAGCGTGCCACAGCGAGGACAGCACTGCATTTTAAGGGAATCAGAGGAGCTAGTGTTTTTTTTTTTGGTC
>OMNN01019975.1:7108-30982 GCA_900302755.1 Chromis chromis
AATGAATGATGGGATTTTGGTATTTTTTTAAATTTATTAAGTATTTTTTCTATTTCTAATGGTATAGAGAGCCAGGGTGAAAGGGGGTATAGAAGAGAGAGACATGCAGCAAAGGGTCTTGAGCCAGATTGGAACTCATGACCACTGCTGGCGACCTGCGCCCACATGGTAACGCCTTAACTCAGCGAGCTAAACGGCGGTCCAGGGATTTTGGTAATATTTTAAAGTCTTTTGAACCTGGCCAGACATGAGAGTGTATGTAGCCTTCTTATCTAATACTCTGCATAAGGGCGAATAAGCAAACACAAAAATGTTTAGCCATAACTTATCTGATGCTGTTAGTTCTTTGTCTGTTAATAAATAAATAAATAAATAAATTGTTGCTTTAATCTAGCATCATCAGTCATTTTAAAACAACAGCAGCTGATTATGTATGATGTGGACGGCATCACTTGTGGTCGTGAATCCACAGATTTTTATCACCTTGCTTTGCTGTTTCCTCTTAGCTCTACAGCACATTTTGTCTTCCTTTCAACTCTTTGTTTTGGTTGTATAGCTGGCAAGTTTATTGTTTCGCTTCACTGCCATCACTCTTAATAGCGCTGAGAAATCATTAACAGGATCCAAAAAAAAAAAGCTCTGCTAAACCAACTACTAAGTCTTTATCAACTCGAGATCAAAACACAGCAGAAAGGAGAGTGAATAATGGATATACGCTGGCCAAGTGTTCACAAAGATGCCTCCAAATGAATGATTCTCTTGATGTTGGATGTACAAATAAAGAACTGTGTGCTAACTCGTTCATCAAAGCAGCTACAAATTACAATACTTGTTCTCGCACATCAATTTTAAACTTGATAAAACGCAAGGGCTTCAACTGCTATAGGTAGATGTGCATAGAATATTGATAGTAAAACCCCGGGAACATGTTTCATTCTTTCAGAGAGACTGTTATAAGACTTAAAAATGAGGCATTGCATTGAGTTTACCTTGAGGTGACTTTGTAGCACTCTCTGTTGTTGGGGCTTTTTGTGCTACTCTAACCAGACTCCAACAGATTAATCACATTCCATGGACTTGCACCGGAGAACACAGAAAAGCAGCGAAAACCTCTCTGCAGGAATCCTGTGCAAACCCATTACCCTATTACTTACACTCACACATGCATTAGTGGAACCGAAGCGAAGCTCTTAGACATTACGTCGAAAGAAAAGTGAAGAATGTCGACTCGTCTTGGGAAATTCTCGCACCTGAAGGCGAAAGATCTCCTAAATGAATTACTTGAGCAAACACCCAAATGAGTGAATTGATTACCCAGATTGGCAAGGCTTGATTTCGCAGAGCCAACATTGACAGCGTTGCTTCTCATCTGCACAGTGAAGACAACTATATCTTAATACGGTTAGACGAGGTGACGTTGTGTGTAAAATAATAATCTGATGAGTTGGGTTTGTCCCAGAGCTGTCACAAGATAAATCACAGTCGTTAGATACATGAGTGCCTTTAGAGTCTCTATCTGTGTCGATTCCTCTTTCTCTCTCTCCCTCTATGTCTTTTGGCCTGTATTCAGAGGCATAGAGGGCGCCATGACAACAGCTTTATTAATCACATCAATCATCGGTAACACCATGGCGACCAAAGGGAGCTCTAATCGCTTCTCACCGAGCTGACTATTTCTTTCCTGAGAGGCTCGTTGCCATCTACATTAACCTGATGTGTGTGTGTGTGTGCGTGCGTGTGTGTGGGAGGAAATCTGATTGTCTGTCAGTGTATTCTCTGTATGTACTGAGGGCACGAGGGAGAGGAAGTTGTTTTCTTGAACTTGTTTATTACAATTGCCCCCCCCAAAAAACTTTGTTATCTCACTTTCTTTTGAAGGAGAAGTAAAATGTTGCTGCCAGTTCCTTTGATATCATCTATACAACACAACCAACCGATATCCTTTGGTACATTTTCTGCCTCTTGCTAGATGGAATTTTTGTATAAATAAAATGTGATGTTTTTAAAAGAAGTTGTTTGTATGTGCCTTTGCAGTTACCTGACCTTTTGGTTTGAGCGAGTGCAATTCAGGTACTCTGGCTGTCTTAATATTGGAGTTTTTAGGTCTTTATGTCAGACAGTCTGTCAGCCAAAGAATGAATTAGAATGATTTAACATCCATCCATCCACCCACCCACCTATCCATCCATCCATCCGTCCGTCCGTCCATCCATCCGTCCATCCACTCTCACTTTCACACCTACAGCCAATTTAGAATTGCCAATTAACCCATCACACATGTCTTTGGACTGCAGGAGGAAGTCTGTGGCAGCACCTGGAGAAAACCTGCAGAGGCAAAGGGAAAACATCAAACTCCACCCAGAAAGGAATCAACCGACCAGCGGGTTCAATCCAAGAACCTTCTTGCTTTGAGGTGAGTGCTACAACACCGTGCTGCCCATGGTTTTCGTACTGGTTCCTCAAGTCTTAATGCTAACCTGCAAGACTGTGTGTTAGCATTTAGCTCAAAGCGCTACTGTGGCTAAGTGCAGCCTCATAGCCTCGTCTATCTGCAATCTGCAGGTAACTATTACATTATCTCTTAAACAAAACGCTCCATATTTTGAAACTGTGCAATTAGCAAATCCTCCCCCGAAAAGACCGCAATTTAGAATATAGCTCATGCAGCATGTCATGCCACGAAGGCCGAAGTGAATAATGTTATGTCTGCAATTCGAATGCTCAAATTAAAGGCATCACAAGAAACAGACTTTGATTATGTCACTTTTCATTACAAACAGAGTGCAGCTAAAAGCACATCCATCACTACCGCCAGCGATGACAAACCTTTAGGTGCATACCAGGGCTGCACAATTTAATGATTTGAAATTGCAATTTCAATTTAAAACTGTGCAATTAGCAAATTGCAAAGGTTGTAATTTAGGATATACCTTATGCAACATGTCTGACCCAGGGTTTATACTGCTCTGTTAATGGTTTTACAAATTCATGCCGTCGCCCTTGGGTGACCGTCACACTTTTTATGGTATCTTTTATGGAAATATTTCATCACGTTTTAATCTATTACACAGTGAAGCTTTGTCACAATATCTTTCAGAAAAATCACAATTATATATTACCTCTAAATTGTTCCACCATGCTGGTTATGACACTTTTGTGTAAATGTGGTAACCAAGGACGTTGTCTCTTTTATGAGTAACTGGTAGCTATAACTACTGTTTATGCTCAGTCAGCTCAGTTGAACCTAATATTTTTGATTGACTACTTCTCTGTTCTGGCCAACTAAAGTCTTGGACAGCTTTTCTGGTTTCTTGGAGGACGACTCGCAGTCCCCAGAGGGTTTCCGCCACATTTCTTGGTACTGAATTGCTGTGTCATTCACTGTCATCTTTCTTGTGTGTCATCAATCAAACTGTTTCCTACGATTTCTCTACATAACACCTCTATCTCTGCTTTTGAACATCATTTCTCATCTGCCGCTTTAACATTTCAGCTTAAATACGAGCCAGCTCTGTCCAGGCAAACCTCCCAACCATTCCCAACTCCCCATTTCACAGAAACGGGGAACATTTGCATAATATTACGTGTTTGTGGTGGTGTGACTCCTTGGCAAGTATACACTGTCTCATTAATTAAGCATGACATGATAGGCATTCCTCACATCATGTACAGTTTCAGCTGAGCAGGCAGATGGTTCATGATTTCTTAATGGGGAGAAATACTTAGCATGGGATGATGGCTGCTTTGACAGATCAATGGCAGTGCGGAGGTGAAAGTCAGTGTATTGCTCTGCGTGTGCATTGTTTTCCAAATAGGGCTGTTTGTCAGAATGCCACACCGCTCGGATGCTGTTTATGTGCTGTATATTGTTTATGTGTTAAAAAGTAAAGGCGACACAAGAGACTTGTTCAAAGTCAAAGGAGTTGGTTTCCTGTGAATAATAAAAGCAGATTGCTTTGTCAGAGCTAATGCCCAAAGGAATCTAGCTTAGTCAGATGAGAAATGGGTATGAAAAGAAAAAAAAAATGTTGCAGCCGTAATCTGTGGAAGACATCTTTTTGTTTCTCAGCTCAGAGGCTCTGATCAGAGTTCTGAGGGCAAGCCAAGGCTGTGGGCAGGGCTCCATCAGATAGCAAGTGTTGGCCAGGGTTCTGGCGCAGTCTCAACACGTGTTTCTTTGATTTTCACAGAGAGAAGAGGTTTCCTACAGCCCCATGCGCCTGTATGCACTGCATTCACAGACACACGCCCGCTGATATTTGCACCGTTTTCATTCAAAGTCATGCTCTTGGACGTTTTTCATCCATACACTCTCGCACAGCTCTTATACTGCCTCGACATGCACAAGCAATTGGTTTGAATTTTGGGGCTATCATGTTTTCTTGTTTGCTGATGCATTTAGCACTTAGAGCAACTGAACACTTGTGAAAGGATCTGTGCTGTTAAATCCAGGCTTTTCAAGAAGCACCCGATGCGTGTAGTAAAGATCAACAATCCAATCTCACAGGAAAAACTGACAGAAAAAAAAACGTAGCCGAGGCTCTTCAGGCTGTAATCAGTTTACTGCATGTGCGAAAGGTGTCAAAACATTTCAGTCATCATCAGCGTGACGTGTTGTTGCCATAGATAACTGGCCAAATGACAATGAATTGATGTCTCATGCTAAGATTGTTTCAGACAGCTGGGTCAGCCGCAGGTTAGGAGAAGTAGGTGCATCAATTAATGAAATGCTTCATCAAAAATGGATATCATACCCCATTTACACCACGTATTAACATTCACATGACTGTGTGTGATTTGATAATTGATGAGATCCAGTTTATGAATTTGGGTATGAATCCACGCAAAATGGGCTGTAGAAGGATATTAATGCAGCTGTCTGATTACTTCCTAAGGCAAGAAAACTGACTGCACTATTGATTGTACAGTAGTCACAGCATTTGCTTCACAGACAAGACACTGTAGGCCACACTCATCTCCAGCCAGACATCCACATATTTGCCTAAATTTAGATTTTATGGCTCCATTAACTGTGAAGATGGCAGAAAGTGATAAGTCCCAAATTAAAGCTTCCAGTAAGATATGGGTGTCTGTTATTTTTATAATCCACTGATTCACTGCTAATGTTTCCATCTTGTGTGTGACTTCATCTATGTGGGATGTAGTGCTGTAAATAAAACAGTAAACGACGCGGAAGCAGATGATTATACTGATCAATAAAATAAAGTGGAATGACACTGATACTGGGGAGAATGTGCTTTCCAAAGGGAATGCATATTCAAATGTACAGTATATCTGACTGCAGGAAGCATTCTCCATTAAACATATTTATTTATTTTAAATCATTCCTAATTATCTCCTGTGTTTTTTTTTCATTTGCCTTTTTTTCCCAGCATATCAAGCAGCATAGTCCAGGTTTAGCAATGTTCAGTCCAAATCTTTGGTCAGGACTGAAATATCCTACTTGATTTCCGTAAAATCTACCCTCCTCACTTTTTTTCTAGATTTGTATTTAAATGAAGGTGAACTTACCCGTCACGCTGTGGCTCTAGGGAGTGCCAGTGGGTTCACCACATGAAATGTCTAGACAACTATCTGATGAATTGCTAAGGAATTTAGCACAGACATCCTGCTTCCCCCAGGGTGAAATGTAATCACTTTGGTTATCCCTTAAAGACCCCCACAAGGCAAAGACAAGTTTTTTTTTTCTTTACCGTGTTAGCATGTCCATATGTTTTTTTTATATGCTACAAAACATATCAGGAGGGAAATGTGCATTCAGTACCATGACTAAGCATTTATGCTCTGAAACTGCAGTGTACCGACTCGACAATACAAGCTCAGACTTTTGGGGCTTCATGTACCAATCAAACATAACATTATGACCACCTGCCTAATATTGTGTTGGTCCCCCTTATGTGGTCCAAAATGCTCTGAACCATTGGGCATGGACAAGAGGACCTCTCAGGGTGTCTTATGGGGTCTGGCACCAGGATGTTGGCAGTGAATTCTTTGGGTACTCTGGCTTGTGCAGTGGGGCCTCTGTCAATCACACTTGTTCCACTGTATCCTGTTGATGCTTGATCAGTATGGGGTCTAGGAGGTTTGGAGGTCAGATAAACATCTTGGGCCATTGTCATGTTCCTCAAGATGTTCCTGATTGGTTGATGTTGTTGCCATGTGGTGGGGTGCATTTTCCTGTGGGGGTAGGCCAGTGACATTTGGGATTACCATTTGCATGAGGGAGTGTGCTTGTTCTGGGACAATGTTTATTTGGATGTCTAAGTCTCATCAACATGGATGTTAAAATCCAAGGTTTTCCAGCAGAACACCACATAGTACCAATATGATCAATGTTATTTGCTTCACCTGTCAGTGGTTTTAATGTTGTGGCTGATCGGTGTAGTCACAGCATGGAGAGACTCAGCAGTGAGTTCTGGTGCAAAATCCATGTTACCTGCAACAACACACACTACACATCCCTCCATAACAGGCTACAGTCTCTTGTCTAAAAAATCGCCAACTAAACTATTACCAGGTTTGCTACTGTCAGCTATCTCCATACCAAGCCAGCCAATGTATTACTATCTCTCACAGCAAGAGTCAAATAATTACCTTCACGCTAAAATAATACACTATCTAGCCTCCTAAGCAAATTACCATTATAGTAATGGGCTGTTCTAACTGGCTACTGGAACTTTGTTATTCCCAGTTCTGATCTCTGACTTCCAAGGTAAATGGAATGCAGTATAAGTTTTGTACTCACTAGTCTTGTCCGAGTCACCCTGCGTTCTTCTGACCAACAGCCATTCACTGAAACTGTTAGGGCCTGGCATGTTTTTTTTGTGTTTTTTTTAAACTACCAGCTCATATAACTGATTTGCTGGTAAAGTCCAAATGTCATTGGAGCAAACCTTAGGTTCCCATCCACGCCCCTCTCCCTCTGCTACCAACTCTGGACGTCTGAAGTCCTCCCATGGTAAGTTATTGTGAGCTCTACAAAATTTATAAAACCACCTGCATTTCAGACCACAAGATGTGATCTGGTCTTAAATTAGTGGGTGGTGGAGTCTCGGAGTCTCCTGAGCTCTCTCCTGAGTATGGGTTGTTTCCCTAAATCTCATCCTCTAGTCTCTCCCTTTCTTTGGCAGCCCTGCACCATACCCAAATGACTTTTTCACTCCCACCAACAAACAAATTGCCATCTTGTTTTTTTTTTTAATATCCACTGATTCTAAGCTCACTCTCAGTCTCTTCTTGCTTCTGAACCTCATCTACAACCAGATTTCCATTGCATGTTACTGCTTTTACTTTGCTCCATGTAGGCTGTATTATGCTTGGTTCAATCCCCAGGACTATGCTGTACCTGGAAAACATGTACCTGAGCCTGTGTAAGTGCATCCCTTGGGTTCCACTTCCTCCGTTGTAGGACTGTTGATGGTGGTCATTAGTACTGCTGTATCCACACAATGGACGGACACCTTGTCTTGCTGTTGCACATTTAAATTTGTCCAGCAAACTGAGGAGGTGACTGGTTAGAGTGAGCCCTAAAATCATTATTCTATACAGGGCCACACTGCTAAGACACCCTAGGACACTCAGGCTTGAATACATTTGCAACCATTACATCATACACTGTCAGGGGCCTAAACAATTGTGGCGGCAGACCAAACTGGAGGGACCACAGTTTGAGCGTGCCTGGAAGCCTTGATGTCTTTATACTCATAATGCCATCCATTAACTGCTGTCTGGACTCGATCTGCTCCTAGCACTAAGAGCTACATCATGCTGCCTTCCTGAACTGGCTTCTCAGGCATTGTCGCAATTACTTCCTCATCTAACCTCTTATTTGAACATTTACCCTTTACAATTGTATTACGTACCCCTAGATTCCTAGATTTGCCCACTTTAAGTTAAATATGTTCAATGTGTCCATCAGCCCTTTGTTAGCCTACATAGTGCTGTAGTAGAGATGGTTGTCATGTAATGCATGTATGGCTTTATGGGTGGTAAGTCCTAAAGCCTCCATAATAATAGGAAAATGGTGAAATAGTGGACTGTTCCATGATGCCTACCTCCAGCTGATGTCACACTAAACTCTGCAGTTACAAAACATATCTGAATGTCCTAAACACTTTCCCTCATTAGCCCTTTAACTATGTCTGTTACTAATTCTCACCACAGCCGACTATGTGGAACAGAACCAAAGCATTTGGTAATAATAACACATGCCAATGCCTTCATTCCAGTTTTATTGATATAATTTAATGTGTGTTCTAGGCAGGCAGAAAAATCTGGTATTCTGGCTTTCTGGCACTGAGGTGAGGATTATCTCATTCCTTTCTTTGCGACCAGACGACCTGCGATCCCCTACACGGAAGAAAATCTGATGTTGTACATTGAGAAGATTGGAAGGCCTAAACTGTCCAACAACAACAGTGCCTTTCCCCTGAGGAAAAAAAAAAGATCTCTTCTTCCCTTCACTGAGATATAGGAGTAAGCTGCTTCCTCCTCTCTATCCTGATAAGCCGCCACAAAAAATACAACACATCTTCCAGCGTTCCATACAGCCTATAGGGCCCTCTATAGACCTTTTTTTTTTTTTTTTTAAATGGGAGCTTTAACCTCAAATGGGTGTCTCATTGCCCCAATGGGAGGCAAATCTGTAGGTAAGCCAAACACCCTGTTCCTTTCTTCATTTATATGCAACCTTTCTAAATAAGCCTCGAGTGCTACTTTCGTATTGCCATAAAATACAGATGTGTTTCTGCGTTCCTTTTGGTTGCCAACCTAGATTTGAAGTCATTTTGCAACACATTTATGCCCTCCTGCCTCTACTGCCTTCAATCTTGTACGAGTCTATCTATGTCCTGCTGCTGCCTTTGCTTTGTTTCCCCGCTGCTGTCTGCAAACCTTTCCACACCATATTCACATTTAAAGTCCCATTTTCTCTTAACTTCTACTCCCTCTCAGGGTCTGAAGAGCAGCTGTCTCTTTATAACGGTTGCACATATACGGTGCCCAGTTCAGTTTGGGTGTCTGCCTATCACTCCTCTCTTTACTTGGCCGCCTACTCTCCTCTGGCCCTGCTGTTCGATGTTACCCTCTGCTTTCTCCTCAGTGACAGGGATGCTGATATCACCTTCCTCCAGCCACAAGGGCATTTCTGCAGTTTTTATTTCCTCTGCCTTCGATACTGTGGCTTCCACTGAAGGGCTATTCGTGTCAATTCTATTCCAAGGTCAATAGCCAGGTGTCCTGCCTGTGAGTCATCTTCCACCGCTGCTCCGGCTGCCTCTCCGGGAATACTGTGACATTAATTTCGTGTGGTGTTTTGCATCATGATTTTTATATTGTAACGTGTGTTATTGTTCTTCAATATCTTGTGCTATTATACATAGTCAGGTCTCAAGAAAATGAGATTTTAGTCTCGGTGGGATCTACCTGATCAAATAAAGTGATACGCTCAGACAGCAAGACACAATAAAATGGACGTCCTCGTGAGTGTTGAATTCTAGTAGCAAAACCTATTCTGTTTCTAAAGTCTTGTTAATATCTCTGTCCATATGCTCGTATACTGCTTAATTGGGTTAATAAGGGCACTTAGTAAGAGATAATAGTTTTTCAACTCATTAATATTCATGTGTGTCCCTTGCATTTCAGTGTTTCTGTGCAGCAGTCTGTAGGCTATATAGTGGGTATCAGTGACTGTACCGACTTCATTATTTAAAACTGACGAGAACTGAGCAGAATGAATTAACATGACATACAGCTGATGCCGGTTTTTCTTGTCAGGTCTTTTATTTTTAATGTGCAATTATGTAACCTCTAGTGGCATTAAAGCACAGAGACCTTTTTGTGTTTTCAGCCTTCAAAAGAAAAAAAAAGTTCAGTCAGCTCTCAAACAATGTCGCTACTAGCTTGATTGTCCTTATTTGTCTGTGTTGATAAATTATTATCGTTATCATTTTATATGAGCAAAATCATAAAAAAAAAAGCAGGATTATTCGCCTCCGGTCTGTTCCATGGCTATCTTATTCGTTCATGGGAGCAGTGAAATGGAGAAAACAGGCTATGTGAGCTTTTTTAATGAGAACTTTGAGATACAAAGAGACGTCCAATTTTGCGGCGCAGCACCAACAGTCCTCAGGCAACTAAGAAAACTACACATTCGTATTATTTTATGTGTCTTTATAACTGTGTTGACAGTGCAATCAGGTTGTTGGGTGTGCGCGCTGCTTGCTTGTGCGCACGTTGGTCTGCATGCTGATGCATGCGTGCATTAATTGTTTGTATGAGCGATGCACTGTCTTTAACTAATGAACTTTAATTGCAACATTTATTTGGTTTGACATTGTTCATAAATATTACTCATTACAGAAAGTAAGCAGAGAAAATAACTTGTTAAATACTTACTTGTTCATATACAAGTGTTTAGGGCAATTACTATATATCTTCAACAGCTTATGCTACATCTATGAAACATATATGGATATACTTATGGAGTGGTGACTTTCAGTAAAGAATTAAAGAGTGCACAGCCAGCATCCTGAAAATAGCACAGAAGATAACACAAAGAAAGACTTTTTTATATGCAAATGTTTTAGTTTATATTAATTTAGTTTATAATTAGTGTGAAATTGTCTGTGTGTGTGTGTGTGTGTGCGTGTGAGTGTGTGTGTGTGTGTGCGTGTGCGTGTGCATGTATGTATTTGCATGTGATTAAGCCTTCAGGCATACTTTGAAGAGCAAAAGATGAAGAAATTTCCCAATTTTTTTTATTCTGCTTGTATTCTAAATTTTGATCGGCGCAGAGCTATATCAAAAGTCACACGTTCAAACAAAATGTACAATATTTACTTGCTTACATTTGTAGAATAAAATGTCTCATTATTTAATGCTCAGCTTTGGTGCAAAAAAAACAATAGTTATAATTACGATACCAAAAAAAAAAGTTCAAATGTGTTTTTCGACATAGTATGCTTATTATTTTGCACCACACCAGATGCCGTTTGACTCTGCCAAACGAATATCGGGGCTCGCCTTCGTTTTTGCCTCTGATTTCTGCGGGTTGACAGAAAACTGCTCGCTCATCAGAGGCAGGGCGCTGGAGAGTTGCGGATGACAGTTCTGGGCTGATCCATTACCACTTTGCCCCGGGCTTAATTACCATCTCCTTCCACTAACATGCAACACTGTGTGTTTCTAATGCAATCTTGCTTTAAACTTCTCAATCTGGTTTCTGGAGAGGCGCACCTGAATGCCCAAAAAGCAACAATTAAACAGCGACCATGATCGGTGCTGACGAATTTCGGCTTCTGAGTTTGAGATTTTCCCAGCGGGATTTTGGTGGCGGTGCAAAAGCAAGAAGTAGCAGCGGCGGCGGCGGAAGCATGACTGTCTTGCCATGATGCCACGTGTCATTTTTGACAAGTCTCAGGGATAAAGAAAGCAGGCATAAAGCTTTAAATCAAATTGGTCATGCAGCCTTGCCAATCACTGTGGACAACATATGCAGGCTCACAACCAAGGTGAGGCCGCGCTAACGTGTCTCGGCGGCGAGCAATCTCTCTGTGCTCTAAAATGGAAATGAAACTGTTACACACCCACAGCTATTGAGGAAGGGATTTGTGTGGGCTGAGGTACAACTATACTCGATCGCCACTGTGGGAGAAGCTTTAGCTTTGCCCTCCTTTAAAGTGAGATTTACAAAAAGGAAATGCTCGGGTTGGTTTATTCAAAAGAAGCTCCTGATGGTGGGAAGACAAAAGGTACTTCACACTATCCTCCCTGGGGCACATGTACTCCAAAGCTCCACTTCTCTGCTTTACTCCTTATTCTAAGTACATGCTCCCCCCCCAGAGTGCACTCTCCTGCTCCTGTCTCTGCTGCTCAGTCTTTTACCTTTTCTTTCTTCTACATTCCCTCTCTACCCATATTTCTCTGTCTTAATTTCACCTGTCTCCGCCTGCCCTGCTGTTTCTCGCGCTCTGCATCCTCCTCCTCTGCTCCGTCTCATTCTCGCTCTCACCTTTAAGTTTCTCTCTCTTTTTACCTCCTGCCTCTTCTTGCTCCTCTCTCTCTGCTTTCTCTCTCTCTCTCTCTCTCTCTTTGGCTGTCTGGAGCCACGTGTTGGCTAGCTCAGAGCAAAACCCTCTATTAACAGAAGCCGAGGCCAGATGGCGGCTCAGAGATGGATCATATAAACTCTGAAGGTCTCTGTGAGCTCCAGACTTTTTCTTTTTTTTCCCTTTTTTCTGGGCATCTTAAAAATAGCTTGCACTTTTACCATTTCACCTACAAACCCAGTGTGGCACTTGTTACTTAAACAGATATTTCATATGCGCTGTTTTCAAGATCAGTGAAACAAAGCCCACTTCCATCTAAAGTTGCTGTTGCTTTTTATTTTTTTGCATTGATGGAGAAAACTTTGTTGAGAGAACATGTTTGGCCGTCATCTAGCTTACTGAGCCAAAAAACAATTGAAGGCATGTGAGTGTTTTGTGTAGTTTTTTGGACATCTCTTTTCATTACACATTTGTTGCAATATAAATTCCTTTGTGCGCCCTCACTAAAGGCTGTCAAACTGTGATGGGTCTTGTTAACACGTAGACTTAAAATCCCTCGGCGACACCATTTTATTCCCAAAGGGAGCTTGTGGGCTGTAGATGAGATATGTAACATGTCTACGAATCCCAAAAGTAGAGAAACAGGTACAATATATCCACAGGGAGAAAATCCTGCAGCTTGTCTAATGAGGCATAGCCAGACAATACACTTTGGTCAGTTCAGGAGATGAGCGTGAAATTCCCCATTAAATAATGTGAATCTCACATTAAGAGGCCCTCCTGAGGCAAAGTGTCTGTAGTAGGGATGACTAACTCAATTAATTCTCAGTGCCTCGGGAAGTTTCCTTCCAAATCAAGGACTTGTTTTAGGGTTGTGTGTGCCAAAATGCCCATTTGTCCTGTCCGCGTTGTCACCGTTGTGTATGTGGGGTATCAGAAACAAGCGCACATGCCAGCTGACTCCGAACGGGTGGGCCTGCCCTCAACACCAAAACAAGTCATCTACTTCCTGTTTTGTGAAGCCACGTCCTCGCTTGCTGCACAGCGGTGATTGTCAGGTAACATTTAGAAAGCCCTCCGCTCTCCCCTCTCTTTCTATCCGTTTGCCACACGAAGGCTTCACTCTTGCCTCTTTTCTCTCTCTCTCTTTTTTTTTTTTTTTTTTTACTCCTCCCTTTCTTGCTGCAGAAAAACAAGTTCATTGTGATTCAGAATGCAGTTCCACGGCTCAATGGGTTCTGTTTGAAATGAGATTTGAGGGAGTGAGCATGAGAGAAAGACAGAGAACCTCCAGCCGCCTTGCGTCTTGATGAATAAAAGATGGAGGCACTAGCATCTTATAAACAACAACAGAGCATAATTAGTTCAGTTCTTTTTTTTTATTTTAGGAACACTTTATGTGACATTTCCTTTGTTTGGCTGCTTTCATCGCACACGTCCTGCCTGCTTTACATGTGCGGGCTTCCCCTCTCTCTCTTCACAGTCAACAATCAGCGCTGGAATAATATTTACATTGTATGCAAATGTAATGCTGACATACATTTTGGTTTGCTCTCACTTTCTCGATTTCCTGTTGTAATATGGCCTCCCTGTATGTATATGTTCAATAGCTAACTTGCTACAGGAAACCAACACTAGAAATTATGATAATTATTTATGTTTTAAAAAATATTCTTGAAGAAAAATATTGTATTTATGTACCAGAACTGAGTCAGATGGGATTTGCAATAATTTGATTGGGGGTACTTATATAGTATAGATATAATATAGAGCTCACAATATGCAAACAAAAGAAAAAAACACATAAATACTTCATGGAAAATTACATTACATTTCAATCAACATCTTTGAAAATACTCCAAAGTAAAGGTGATAAAAAATAGAACTTTTTTACCAGTGTTTCTTTTTGTCTGTGCACCTTCTAGGCTGTTCCTTCAAGACTTAATATGAAAGACTGTTCTTAGCAGCTTTGAATAATTATTCTTTTTGTCCACAAATGCACCAGTAATTTGGGTACAGATTATTTGTCCTCTTTGAATCTTCAGTGGCTCTCTAATGTTTCCTTAAAAAAGTCACATTAATGGGCTAATTGTCAGATTTCTTTTCAGCCGACTGCTAATGGCTTTTAATAATACGCTTTATCTGCATGTGCGACTGCAGTTAGGCCGCTTCTGAGTTCTTTTCCGTGAAGCATATTTTGTCAGCTTATGTATGTTTCTGTGATCGACAACTTACCTGACATTATGAAAAGTTTAGCGAGACAGTGAAGTCCCACATATTTTGAAACACCGGGGAATGTGAAACAAACGTGAAAACTGACAAATCTGTTTGACTCAGGTCTGCACCGTCGTCTTTTGATGCTCCGTCTGCAGTCTCTCCGCATATCATCAGCTCTGCTGCATGTGGCCCGGTCTAATGGCATCTGTGATATCCCTGGAGCTCCCTAAGAGAGGCTGATGACAGCATGTGTTTGTCTTTCCTTCTTAAGCTTTCTCTCCAGTACACACACATACACACACACGAATAGACAAACACGCACACGCCGCACCCTCTTAATCTCCAATTCAGCTCCCCCGCCCACTATTGATGCTTCAGAGTCGGAGCGCTGTAAAGTCTTTAGCCCCAGGTGTTGCCTCAGGGTCTGAGGAGTGGTGAGGGCAAGCATGGGGTAGCAGAATCAAAGAGTGATTGTGGCGAACATATGTGTATTCACGTGTGTCTGTTTGGAGTGTTTGTCAAATACCGTCTTGCCATTTTCACCTTCCAGTGCCTGCTACCTGCTCTTTATCCAACCTTTCAGCCCCCTGTTCTTGCTCATCAGACACCCAAAGAGTGCACTGAGTGGATTTCATTAGTGCTGCAGTTGAAGCGAACACGCCGGCCTGCACCACACAGAGCTCTCGACTTGACACTCAACACAAATGCATAACCCAGCATACTGATGGAGACCAAATTACCTCCAGACGCCTCCTCACAACAAAGGTTATCATGGATGTAAAAATCTTTCGTTCAGCTTCAGTTTGCAGTCGGATAAAAATGCTTTCAGCCACGCACAAGGGGGAAATCTTTAATGCCTTAATCAGAGCTTATTCCTGCTTCAAGGATTAAAATAGTCAGGACTGATGAAACATTTTTCCGTCATTTCTTTTTTCTGATGCCATGATAACAGAATTACTTTTAAAGACAGTTCAAATGTAGAAACGGAAAATCAATAAAATAACATGGATACAATTCGTTGTATTACAGAGGAAGGTGTTCACAAAACAGAAATTTGACATATTATTTATTCAATTCAATTTTATTTATATAGCGCATATTTACAACACATGTCATCACATAGCGCTCTATTTATCTTTCCACATTAACTTTTCTGACATCTGATCGTTTGCTAATTAGCAACTCTGTTACTGAGCAGCATTGTGGTGCTTTGGCTTCCTTGGACAGTCCAAAGACATGCATGGTGGTTCAATCGGTGACTGTAAATTGGATCTAGGTGTAAGTGTGAATGGTTGTCTCTTTCTTTGTGTTAGCCCTGTGATGTGCAGGCAAACTGTCCAGGGTGTGCCCCACCTCTCGCCTCATGTCAGATCGGCTCCAGCCCCCCGCGACTCTCCACAGGATAAAGTTAGTAGCCTGTAGCTAATGGATGCATGCAACTCTGCTGTTGCCACTAGTAAATGCCCTGAAAACAAAATCCATCCAATTACCATTTCAAACCACAGACCAATAAGCCTCAACTTATACAATCCCACCTCCTCACTTTTAGCATAAAGTTTAAAGATAAAAAAGATAAAAAGTGGTATTTGATTGAATAAGCCGACTCCACAAAAATGTCACCAATGTGCAATTAGAAACAGCAAAAGCCATTCTCAGAGGACGCCTTGTTTTGTGCACGACTAAAGAACGAAGGGCAAGAATGTTTTTTACTCCCCGCAGAGCAAACTTAAGATGAGAAACCAGAAAAACGGAAAATCTACTTAAAATACTAAAATAACAGAGACAATAAGACAAACTTATCGTTTATCAGATATTCCGTGAACCCAGGGCAATTCAGTGTGAACCAGCTAAAACAAAACAAATCAAGAAAGCCTCAGAGCATTCACAGATTCATAATATTGGAAAGAGACTCAGGCAAGTGCAGGATTATAATGACAAGAAGAAACTAAACTTGCTCAAAACTGGTCCGTGTTTTTATTGTGGGCACAGTTGTAGGCCGTAACTGTTACACTATGACCAAAAACAATCATTAAAAGAGTAGCTTAAGGAACAGCATTGATGGCTTCATGATCAGAGAAAAAGATTCACATCTGTTTTAAAGCAAGGACCAGAAAACATAGAAAATGTCTCATGTGAACTTATCATTGCTTTGCACCATTCCAGATTCTTCCAACAACATTCAGGTCATACCTTCTATTATCTCTAAAAGGGGTTAAAGTCTCTGCAAAGGAAACCGAGAGATTTGTTTCTAAAGACATTTAACTTGTCAGAAAATAGTTGCTGAAAACACGTGAACAGACTATGAACTATGTGGTACTAAATACTGTATCTGGAGCCATCACATGCAATGTAACTATTTTCTACCATTCGCTACAGATCCAGAGATACCTGCATAGAGGTGAAAACACAATGGACATGTGTTTTGACCTCTATGCAGGTATCTCTGGATCTGTAGCTACATGTTTCTGATCTGCAGCCACTGGCCTCATAGACCTCAGAAGTGTTTATTGCATTGTTTGTCTGTTGTCCATCTGCTATCCTGTTCTCTGGCTTTACCCTCACCCCAACTGGTTGAGGCAGATGGCTGCACTCCCTATACCTGGTTCTGCCTGAGATTTTTTTCCTTCTTGGTGAAGGGGAGATTTTTTTCTTTTCTTTTCTTCCTCTCTATTGTTGGCAAGTGTTTGCGCAGAGGGAATCCAAAAAGAAAAGTATAACCTGTTTGATTCGGTTAAAATGATCTTAGGTCAGTTTGCAGAGTTCGTCCAGTACATTTGGTTTGGCGGGATAGATGTCAATCAGTGCCTTCAGCGTTTGAGCACAGAGAAAACTACTTAATTTTTATGACTTTGAAATCTAATCTTTATATAATTGCCATTTGTTTTGAATCATTCAAAATTGGCTTGAATATTAATAACACAGTTTTCTGGGCTGTCACAAAGTCAGAGCATGTACTTCAGGACTTTAACTATACTTCAGCCTGACCTGTTGTATTTTTGCACCTCTGATAAAAAGATATTAGAGGATTACATCATATTAGGGCTTAAAATTATGCATAATCAAGGTTGTGGTTGGTTTGTTTGGCAGGTAGGTGCCGTCATAGGATAGTCCATCACCTAGAAACATCACCTGGCCCACTTCAACTCCACCTCTTTGCTCAATCTGGAATTCTCCGGGAGTTAGGGGGAGTAAGGCACTTCCAAGATGCCACCACACTGAGCCTTAAAATTGCTGGTCAGCAAACATATGAGTGACATTGCAGAGGTTTTGTGTACTTTTATGTAAATTCAAGGGTAAGGTGCTTTAGTCTACTTGATAATAGTGAACACAAAAACCCAAAATGCAAAAGGCAGGTGGTAGAGATTTTGACACAGACGTTTGGCAGGAAGGTCAGTTTTCACTTGAAGCATGTAATTTGCGCAACCTGCAGGTACAAAGTCATGACAGGAGCAGCTGAAACGTTGGACAGTGGATGGACAGCATAAATTTCAGTGCAGATTTCTAAGGCACCCGGCAAAACCCTTCAGAGAATGTGGCCATGGAAGTTTTACTGATGTTATTCACTTCTAGGCATCCCAGCATTGAGATACTTCTTTCATTTTGTATGTACATATAAAAAGTTGCATGCTTGAAAGTGCTTTTAATAAATGTGTAAACATTGCAGAGCATTGTTTTTAAAGAAAACATATATGTTCTCAAAATTAATGAACAAAATGAAAATGTAAAGTATGTAGCCAACTCCAAAAACTATACAAGGCTTAGCAGACAGACATCAGTTTTGTCTCAACTTTTTTGTCTCCTAGAAACACTTGATGCTGTAATGCTGAAATAGAATTTAACCATTATGAAATTCATCACATACTACACCTCACTCAACACAAAATGGGATTTCCAAACAGTGACACCTGAATACAATCCACACTGCAAATACGTACTTGAATGCCACTTAGCTTTACCCACCTATTTAAACACTGTGGAAAAAAACATTACACAGAACTTACTTCTTTTTATTATTCATATTGAATTTAAAACATAATTTTTTATCACAAAAATAACGTAAATGGATTTCAGAATATATATGTCCTCTCTAATGACTGCAACATCTGACCTGACGTGGACTCCACACGTTTGTGCAAAACCCGATAACTCATGTGACCCCATCATGTTTTGTCGATGTTCCAAAGAGCTTCTTGTTATATCAGGAATGCTCGGCTTTCTCAGTCAAGTGTCTCCATTAATGTTCAACGGGGTTGAGGTACTGTGAGGGAAAGGCCATGACTGTCAGCACTCCTTAGTCTTCTCTGGCCTTCAAGTAGTTCTTGTAAAGCTTTGATGAGTGTGAAGTGCTTTCCTATCTCTCGGTGTTCAGCACTTGATGTTTTGATCGTCCAGTCTTGTCTCACAAAAATTACATGTCTATACAACAAAGCTGCGTTTTCAGTCCCGCTTTGAGGGAAACATATTTTATTTCGGATTAAGTTTGTTTGTAACGTATCACAAAAATTACTAATCTATATGTCTTTGCCATTTATTTTATTGCTTAACTCCTTTTCAGCGAACCAATCATATTAGATGGAGCAGGACTCATCTTAACCCAGACAATGAAGGCGAAGGCAGATGTTGTGACAGGTTCATAGTTTAAATCAAATGAATGATTACTTTTTATTTTTCAATTCAATTTTATTTATATAGCGCCATATCACAACATATGTCATCTCACAGCGCTTAACATAATAAGGTAAAGACCTTTAAACAAAGAACAGAGAACCCAACAATCCAAAGTTGCCTTTGAATTCCCTATGAGCAAGCAGTCGGCAAGGGTGGGAAAGAACCAAAAAAAATAACCTAAAATTGGGAGGGGAAAAAAAAGCCTCTGACAGAACCAGGCTCAGGGAAGGCGGCCATCTGCCTTGACTGGTTGGGGTGAGAGAGGGGATGAGGGGGTTGGGGGATAGCAGATGGAGAATAAACAATACAAACAGAACAATTAAAGCAATTTGGTGGACTAAACCTAACAGTTAAAAGTAAACAGCATGAAAAACAAAACTTAGGTTTAACCTTCCTCTTGTGTTCGGGTCAGCACCGACCTGTTTATAGGTTTTAAATGCATAAAACAACCACAAAAATTAGTTTATTGCATCAAGGCTTTTTGGCTTTGTCAGGAACCTCTATTTCAACAAATAAAACAAAATAAAAAATGTTTTTCACTAAATTATAAAATGCTCTGGTTGAAATTATGACCTTTGTGTTGTTAGGGTTGGTTTCGACCCAGTTATAAAAATAAGATTATAAAGCAATAATTAGAGCCAAAACTGAAATCATGAGTGCCAGTGTGTGTCAGCCAACAGGGGATTCTCAATTTGCCTTGTTTTTCCATACCTGCACAAAAACACAACAAACAAAGATGGGCATTTCCAGACATGTGACGTCAATAGAGTTGGTGACTTGAAGAGTCCATCGGGGTATACTGACAAAAAAAAATTAGGCCCACACCAAAAATATTAAAACCAATATTTTCATGGATTAGGAAGCCTAACAAGGTAACCAAGAGATGAGAAACACATTGGATGATAGATGATTTTAGAGCTGATTTAAGACACGGGTCAAAACCAACCCGTTAAAATAAGAGATGGTAACAGAAAGCGAACACAAGAGAAAGGTTAAGGTTAAAAACTTGATTTTCACTGATGACACATGATAACAGCGTGATCAGACCATAATGAAACAGTAGATTGGGTAAATACATATAATACATACTTTATCGAAATTTTTTAATCTTCTGCTATATACATTCATTTTTGTATACTGAGGATCTTTATTACAAAAGACCAAGGTGAATTAAGTTCTATTTCATCTCATTTTCAGACTGTAGCTACAAGTTGTGAATACTATTAAGACTGCCACTCAAAACTCAGTCTGTCATCTCAACCTTCAACTTGTCACACATTGGCTCGGGTTATGCAAGATTAGATTTATTATAAACTCAAAACAACAATGGAGCGTGGAAGTCTGCATTATCAGCAGTGTAGGTACTGAATGGATGTGTGTCGGGTGTGCTGTGGAGGTGTCGAAGGTCCAAACAGAGAGGAAGGTTGATTCCATGGTTGATGGAAGAGAGAGACAGTGGATACATGTCAGCTTTTATAGCCTGAGAGGCCCAGGTGAGCTGCATTAGCTGATTCCCCTCACATGTCAGCCAGCTGCCCTCTCCCCTTAAGACAGTAGGAGGGGTGTCACAAACTGGATCTTTTGAGTTTCACAACATTAAAACCGCTGACAGGTGAAGTGAATGACATTGATCGTCTTGTTACAATAGAATGTTCTGCTGGGAAACCTTGGATCCTGACATTCATGTGGATGTTTTTTAGCACCTAAACCTAAACATAGACCAAGCTCCACCTGCCTTCCTAATGTGGACTTTTTGCCAATTCAAACTGGAAGCATTTGCCAGTATGGCAAAGTCTTACATATGTTATGAAGAAATGGATGCAAGATGTCACCTCATTAATTGAAATAAAAGGTTCTCAGTGGTGCATATGGCTAAAAAGTGAAACCCCTGTACATCCCAGTGCTGTGCCTAAGGTCTTGCTTCCAAAATTAAGCTCTGTCATAATAACCTGACATTGGCCAGTGATGAAAATTCAGATTTGACAAAAGGTAAACCACATACAAAACATGTTCAATTTTGCATTTTCTGACGAGGCATTTAGGTTTGGTCAACACTAGAAACCACAGTCTCTGAGGTCAGCGCTGGTCTTAGTTTCCTAAACCTTGACCATACCTTATCACTGCAGCGGTGACACATATAAAAATTCTTAAATTGGCTGTTTCTGGAAAGGTCACACTGGTTCACTGTGGAGGTAAGTGACAAATAAAACATGTTGTCATTTAGGTATGAGGAGTTGTCACTGTTTGGACACATGCTGAAGGAAAAGGAACGCTGTTGAAGGAAGGAGGGAATGACTGCAGTGCCCTGACATGGAGCTGTGGAAACACAGAGCTCACAGTTTGATGCCGGGTGTGAATGAAGTGGCAGCAGCTGCAGAGAAGGAGCAGCGAGTCTGACAGCTTAAACAGATCACCCAATATGAGACGGCAATTACACGAGGTCAGCTGACACGCCAGCTAATCCAGTGCTGCTCCAGCTGTCTGCCTGAAGCCGCCTTAACAAGCAGCGCTTCATAAAGACATGGGCAGCAACCTGACTTCAAAA
Source organism: Chromis chromis (assembly GCA_900302755.1). Taxonomy (NCBI): domain Eukaryota; kingdom Metazoa; phylum Chordata; class Actinopteri; family Pomacentridae; genus Chromis; species Chromis chromis. The sequence goes on from OMNN01019975.1 coordinate 28,607, forward strand.
GTTAGTTTTTCTTTTATTATCACTGGAATTGAACAGAAGCCTGATTCAACAATAGTGTTTCAATCCTCCGTTTAATTGAATGGAAGGTGGGATTCGGGGAAAATAAAGTCTCTGCGGCCGAGTGCTGCTTTCTACTCCAGGCTGATGGAAGGGCCCATTATTAACACACATGAGGGAAATATTTCATGCTTTAATTTATGTAGCGTATACTGTCGAGGACATCTTTACATCATGAAGCATGTATCCGGAACAGCTCCTTCCCCTGAGTTGACTGTGGGCTTTCAGTCATTCCGACAGCCCGGCTGTAAAGACGCTGCTGACAACCACAGTTTCAGATAAAACTGCTCTGGGCACCAACAACTTTATCTGGATGTTTTGCCCTTCGGATATACTCCAAACCAAAATGCCTCAGTTACTGTCAACATCTGTCAGCTCTTCCAACGCAGAGATTTATCCCAGTGACAGACAGTCGAGCCCAACAAGGCCGACCATGAATCCCCCTCAGATGATGACAGCCGAGGATTGGGGCATGACAGTTTAATCGGCAGCACTAAAGATGTTGGTAAAGCTCTTTGTCTCCATCTTCAATCCAAGCTCTCGCTCTCATATGGAAATTCTCTCCAGCACATCTCTCTGGTGTCCTATATGTCTCCATATATCACTTCACCACTACATCTCAATAAAATCCTACAATCTCTTTCTCTGGCATCTAATTGAAAAGTCTCTTGTGTTCTTATTAAGATTGGGCACCAGTACAGTAAATCAAACTCTTTATGCAAGTGCCAGTGTCTTGTAAATGTGAGATATGAGTAAAGAATTCCATAACAAGAGGTGGAGTAACATTTTGTTATTTATTTTTGGTTGTTGTATAGGTAATTATTTTCTGTAGCTTCATATTAAAGTCCTTTATTTTGTCTATCAATGTGCTATTTTACATATTAATCTGTTTTTATATATCTAGTCCCATTATTTTATGCTCTGGAGCCCCTACAGTTGGTTGTGAAGAAATTAATATTGCAAAAGCTGCTTAACGTGGACAACAATATAAGGACTGTAACAGAAGGTCATTTCTTCCCACCACAATAAGCATCTACAATGTCTCCTCTCCATGCTGTGTGAGGAGGCTCCTTCTCTAAAGAACAATGCAGTGAATGCACATTTACTTTTAATACTATTGTCTGCCTGGTTTTGTATGAAAAATGAAGCGCCAAGATGAAGTGCCAACAACTGCAGTTCCATGAATAGCCACTAGAGGCTGTCTCCTAAAGTGACTCAATGCCCATAGACCCCCGTGTTAAAATATCCAACTTCACAGCACAAATACACATGTTTACAGCCTGGTACTACAATGGTTTTAGTCTCTATAGATAATTTCCCTGTTTGTGACAACTGCGTCGAGATGAATTTTTATATAAGTTACTCATTTAAATTGTATTAAGGCTTAAATTATGCATAATTATGAGCGAGGCCACTTTGAGTGACAGGTCGGTACCATCAGAGGACAGGCCAAGACGCTCCATCTCTTTGTTCATTTGATCATTTTTTGATTAGCTGAGAGTTAGGAGGAATCAGGCACTGCCAAGAAGGTAATGGCCGGAGTCACCAGCGCTTATCAGGAAATAGGTATATATATTTATATAGTTTGTAATTCTGTATTTTGTCTCATCGTTTACATCATTGTGGATGCTTTTGTCATGTAAATTGCTTCTGCAACACTGCATCTATCGCACCAATGTTTTGTATATCAGTTTTCCTATATTTCACTCCATAATTAGTCTTTTATTTTCCATTATATGTAAGATTGTTATTTTGTGTATCAGTCTGTTATTTTATATACAAGTCTAATTATTTGTATAGTTGTCCATTTCTTTGTGTATTAGTCAATATTTTGCTATTTTTTTTGCCCACAAGCCAGAAAAAATACCTACAAAAACTCCTTCATCCCCACTGCTGTAAATATTCTGAACACATTTTATTGATCTTAACACTGCCCATAGACTTTTATACTTTGTTTTTAAGGAAACATTTGTACGTATGAATGGGTGTATGGTTGATGTAGAGCCACGTCTAAGATGATTTTTCTGATTCTGATTTCTGATATTGTGATATACTGTATGTTATATTGAAATACATTACGCCATGCTATCGTGCACACTCACTCTTATAGCAATCACACTTATAACCTGCATGTCTTTGGACTATGGGAGGAGGCACCCAAGCACCTGCAAAAAAGAGAGAGCATGCAAACTCCACACAGAAAGTCCACAGCTGAGCTGCAGGTTCAAACTGCGCCATCGCACCATCCCTAGTTGTTACATTTTTTTGTATTTAATATTATATACACAAAAGTCTGCTGTTTCTCATTTTATATATCAG